>QZGG01002872.1:0-30868 GCA_006409495.1 Sedum album
TAGTCGTTATAGCGAAAAACTAGTCGTTACACGGCGATACGGCGTAATAAAAAATAAAATTATATTTATTTAACTTTAAATAATAATTATACTTTGCAAAACAATTCAACAAGTGACTTTCCGTAAGTGACTTTGACATAGTAAAAATACTTATTAATAAATATTTAATTATAGTCCTTAAGTGTACAATAACTGTACAAGAAATACAAATTATTAAAAATTCTTTATTTAATAATAAAAATTATTAAAAATTCTTTATTTTTAAAAATACAATAACTGTACAAGAAATACATATTTTGACTAGTCAACTTATTATATTAAAATTTAAAAGTCAATTGAAATGCTTCATTTTATCTTTAATTATTGCTCATTGTTTTTGCTTTTTTCATCCACTCTCCTCGAAACCCTAACAGCCGCTGCTTCATCTCTTCTTCATCTTTTATATTTGATTTATGAAACGTTCGGACCGATTGAATTAGCTATCTGGAACGCGTTCCCTATGCGTGCCGGATCGCCGTCCCGAAAATAGAAAACGGCCCACTGTTCCCCGTACCGGGTAATCGAACTTCGAAACTCATGGCGACAGATATGTATGTCGTCCGATTTGGATCTCAAAAAAACGCCGGGACGCCATGTCGTCGCCCAGTCGACGACTAGACGACGACGTGAAAACCATGATCATAACATAAAACTCGGCATAATGAAAGAAAAACTCAACATATGAGAATGCTTATTGAAAAACATGTTTAGCTTATGGTTGAAATGGCATTCATTGAATTCAGATTGATTGCAAAATAAGTTAAGAGAAAAAAATACATGTATAAATAATTTTCACACACAAAAATAAATAAAGAAGGGTTTTTTGCCGAAAACTACCCCTCCAATATGTCAATTTGAACAAAACCACTCATTCAATTTTTTTTGACTTAACCACCCACAAATACCAAAACTATTTAATATGACTTTTTCAACAGGTCAACCGTTAATTATGACCATTGACTTTGGTTGACTTATAATAAAAAATTGAGTTTTTCTTCTAAAACTACCCTTCCAATACCACAATTTAATCAAAACTACCCCTTCCAAATTTTTTTTGACTTAACAACCCACAAATATGAAAACTATTTAATATGGCTTTTTCACTAGGTTTACACCGTTGACTTCAGTTGACTTATAATAAAAAATTTATTAAAAATCATAATTGATAATTTACGGACTAATTACCAAATTAATTTTATTGACTTTGGTTGAAATATCCACAAAATCAATTTCATTGACTTTGGTTGACTTACCAAATGTACGGCCTAATTATTTTAATTAATTTTGTTTACTCTAAAACCTAATTGGTAATTTACGGACTAATCAATAAAATTAATTGAAAATCCTAAAAAAAAAATTTGTCACACTCCTTACTACCATATGTATTTCACTAAGCCCTTTACCACCCTCCCAAGCCCTTTAGAGTAAACAAAATTAATTAGAATAATTAGTTTGTAGATTTGATAAGTCAACCAAAGTCAATGAAATTAATTTGGTAATTAGTCCGTAAACTATTAATTATGATTTTATTATAAGTCAACCAAAGTCAACGATGTAAACCTGTTGAAAAAGTCATATTAAATAGTTTTCATATTTATGGATGGTTAAGTCAATTTTTTTTGGAATGAGTGGTTTTGATTAAATTGAGGTATTGGAAGGGTGATTTTAGCAAAAAAAATTAATTATTAATTTTATTATAAAGTCAATGGTCATAATTACCGGCTGACCTGTTGAAAATTCGTATTAAATACTTTTGATATTTATAGGTGGTTAAGTCCAAAAATATTTGAAGGGATGATTTTGTTCAAATTGACATACTGGCGGGGTGGTTTTCGGCAAAAAACCCATAAATAAATCCATATTGAAATAGTGTTTTAGCATTCATTACCTAGGTTTTATAGATGCCTTACATCTTCTGGTCTTTCTCTTCAGGCACTTCCCACTTCCCAGTACCACCTCTAGCCGAACCAGAACCCACAGTTGCGGTACCTGGATTGCAACACCAAGACTCAATTTTATCTTGAAACCATGTAGTAGATAACCCACAGTTGCGGTCCCTCTCGATAATTGTCCTCACGTATTTTGCATATTCAACCACCTATTATAATTACTATTTTATTAAATTGTAAAATATTTCAACATGTATAAACGCTAAAAGATTATTATAGATGTCATTTTATATTGGACCGATAAAATAAAACTATGGGTGTTTCCAAGGAAAATGCGTGTTTCCCTGGCAAAAATAAAGCACTCGCATATCACGCGCTAACGGTTGGTGGTTAGCGACAAAAAGGTATGACAGAATGGTGTTTTCGGAGAAAATGCGTGTTTTATGGGTGTTTCGGAAAAATTAACTCAAATATTTTCAATGATCAACTAGACTTTTGTGCTCATTCTTTCAAACCTATTTCGTGCATTCAAAAGATGCAAATAACCTAAAAATTACACGGAAAGTATTAAAATACTCACAAGTCTAAAAGGAACTAATGAGTATTGTGCACTAATATTACTATACTTTTACGTACATAATTATATATTTTTAGAAAATCACACCTTCACAAATATGTCGTTAGCATTCCACAACATCATCATTATCCAACTAAAAAACATCAAACGCGTCAATACAATGCATTTTTATTAAAGCTAACCCGGTCTAAATATTTTAAACTTATTCAATCGATGAGTGCATTTATGGTAATTTGTGTTGTAGGCACATATTGTTGTTGTATTCTTGAATTTCTATACTTGAGTTAGTAATTGGACATTGTTAACCTAGAAAATTTTAATTTGAATAATGGTTCGCTTATTTTTTTTCTATTTCACTTGATTTTTGGTCGAATAATATGTAATTTCACTTATGTGTCAATCATTAAGGACAAGAAGACGTAACACTGTGGTTTTATTGTTAAAGAAGCAAATGCCCGCACGAAGATGAATTATGCGAAAAGATTCTGTGGTTGTGTGTCAACCAAATGCATTAAGACAATGTATTTCACGATATCTTATATCTTTTTCTATGTGATCGGAGATGAAAAGAGTCAACTTTTCGAAACTGAAACCCTTTAAACCTTCTTCATGCACCACTGCGAATGAAAAGTTAATTTTGTTTGATCGTTCTCTTACAATGAGCAATTTAATAGGCAATCCTCAGTATTGTATTATTATCCCACAAATGCTTAGTTTTTATGCTTTATCATTTATTTGTGTCTATTTTATAAACTTGCTTTGTTTAAGGGCATGAAAAATGTATGAAAATATAATAAATTGAGAAAATTTCAAGAAAGACATATAAGTATATAAAAGAGTGTAACATGCGATATCGATTATATTGTTGACTAATAATAATCCAATGGACGAGATTTTTATTAAAAATAACCGTCAAATCGAATCTTCCAATACAATTTAAAATCAACTTAGTTTCAATATTCAAATTAATCAGATTAACGGTTGATACTATATAATCTTGTCTTACAAAAATTTATCGCCCCTCCTATTCCTACCCGAAATTTATCTATGTTTATTGCTTATAAAAATTATGACACACGTAAAAACAAAATACCAATCTCTTGTTTTATATATGAGAATTTCATTTGTTTGGATGTTGACGAAAACGTTGTTGAATGTGTCAAGCTTAAATTTATAATAATTCCTACAAGATTGTAAGCGGTAAGTAGGATCAAACCCATAAAAGAGCAATTTAAGTTTCGAGTAATATTCAAATAAATTCTTAGAGGGATGTTTTTCAAAGAATTTTTTTGAGCTAAAAAAATAAAAATATGAATAATATTTTAATGTCAACGATCAATTCAGGGAGTTGTTTGGTTGTTCCCGCTAGAGACACAACAAGATACATCCGCTAAGACAATATGCAAATAATTCTATAAAAATTGTTATACTCTATTGATTGTTAAGTTCTCAAGAAGATTGACATAAGCATGAATAAATTACACACTGGCTACAGTGCTAGGCTTTACTAGAATGAAATCAAACACGCATCATACAAGACTTGTTAATATAGTTCACAAATAGGCTACTCCAGGGACGGATGCAAGATTTGAAAATAGGTAGGGCTATTTTTTATTTTTTTGGGAAAACTTGAGTTTTTGATTGGGCTAAAAAAATATTTATTGGAATTTAATATGGTTAAATTTAATTTTTTTTTGTTTTGATTGAAAGTTGCTTGGGCTAAAGCCCATATTGCCTTCATGTGGATCCGTCCCTAGGCTACTCCAAAATAACATACACGCATAGTATTTTGCAAAAAGAATTATAATAAAATCCACACAAGTAATCATGCATAATGATCATCTAGATATGGTAACAAACAACTCTCCAAATTGAGTGAGTTTAGTTACATAAATAATTCATGACAAAATATAATAAAAATGAAAGAGTTTGTAGTAAGACATGTTTCACAAATTTTGATGATGAAGACGAGTTCTACTTTATCTTCTTCCTCCGTCACTACAACTTTAGAATTAGTTGACTTTGTACCCAAAAATCTAGAATTTTTAAAGGATTCAGTCAAGCGATCTATTCTCCCCACATAAATTATAGCCACTCAAGGGTTGACTCGATTGTGGGTCTCAACTCAGGACCTCATTTTATTATTAGTACTTCTAATGATGACCTAACATTCTCTATTTCTGAATTAGGGATGGTTTAAATGTCAACACGCCAAAGGTATAACAATATCTCGAACAATATGGAATACTGAATATGACATAGTCAGCATGCATCATCCGATTTGTGGTCCATCACAAAATATCAGCAGTTAATGTGCAGTACATATTGCCCTCAGCAAGTGGTTTCTGGCATTTATGTTGAAAATAGAAACAATGGAAGCGATAACTAGCATTTATGTTGAAAATAGATACAATGAAAGCGTTTGAGCCAATCCAGGTTCTGACCTTCCATGGCAACAACTACAAGTGGAAGTACTTGTGGAAATATTAAGTTCAATCCTTGTACTTCAAAAACGTTAGTTTCAATAAATCTTATATTTTCCAAAAAAACTGCGTTCTAAATGTGTTGAATAATGTGTAAAATGAGATGTGTATGCTTGCTAAATGATTGATTACGATTGTGGCTGGATCTCCTCTCCTTTATACTGCATTTTCACCATAAATTCCGTAAAAGTTCGTCACCTTCTTCTAATCTCCGAGGTGATAATCGTATCCATTTCCTATGTTGACATTAATTGAGATTTATTAGTGGAATTGACGCGGAATGTGAAGCATTAATTGTCGCGGAGGGAGAAGATTTAATAATAATGGAATAGCCTAAGTGGTACTAAAAGGTATAGGCTCCACGCTTGTGTCACTCAGCGGAAGATACTTGATTTATCAACGCGGAGGGTTAAGAATTTGTGTTACATGTATACCTCTGAGCCTTTAAATGTATAGCCTCCACCGTATCAAATTCTGATTATCCTTTGCTTTGGGTTGACTTGAAATTGCGTCGAATTATCAAAACAACCTTGATACATCTATAAAATAAATCATTCATAAAACATAAATTGTACATGAAAAAATATAATCAAGTTATCGAAAGGGAGCTGATCATTGCACATTGAACTTTCACCATTTCATGTACTTGGAGATATTAGTTGACTTAGCAAAAGGACAATCCAAAAGCAATAGCAAGCATAATCCAAGCACCACAGCTACACCAACCATAACCCCAAATCCTAAACTTAAAAACCATACCAATTAAAACTCAAACCTCACAACTGTTACCCTTCAAACCCCTCCACCATTTACCACCACCATTTACCACCACCACAAACAAAATATCAAATATGAAAGTGAATTGAGTTTGAGAGATAGTGAATTTAATGTTTGGGGTTGCAAAATATTTTTCCTCGGATATGTAATGTAATGTGAAATTTCAGTTCCCACCAAAATTTTCAATCCCGCTTAAAATTTTCAGATCTTATGTGACACTCAATGTCTGTCGCAATAGGATAAGAGAAGTTTAAAAGGAACTTCTCTTGTGTGTGGTAGTCCAACAAGCAATGTGAAGCTTCCTCCAAAGTAACAAACCAGGGAGCCCTCGTACATCTAAACTCAATCCATAAACGGGTTAGTGCACATCTGAATTTCAATGATAAAAGCAAGCTATACAAGGTATATCAAACACACACAATAGCATTGCAATTACAGATGAAATCAAGGGCACAGTCAATTCAAAACGTGAGTTTCATTGGATGTCAATGTGAATTTTGGTTTTTTTTCTTCTAACATTGAATTTTAACCAAACAAAGCATGTGCAAACATAAATCAATCAAGAACTCTTATGGCACAATTCATATATGCTCACAACCACATAAGGATAGCATCACATGAATCTATACAAACCTATGTTAATCTAACAATCTAAAAAAGCCCAAAAATACAATACAACTAATACTTACAAGCCTAGTTCAATGTCTTGGCTAAGACGTGGCTCATGCCGCTGCGTTCAAGTGAAGTTGAGAAGTTCTTGGGGAGACTTCCTTCTCGAGCCTTGCGCGCGTTCAAGTGAAGTTTTCCTTCCTTCTTTAAAAGGAGCGCATGATGGAAGAGATGCAAAATCAGCGCTACCCCAAGGCAGCAGGGGATTTTTGTGATGATTTTTGTTTTATATATCTAAGTCTAATAAACTGAAATAAATGCAGCAGGAACCCTACTTCATTCCTCGGTTACGAGATAATAAAGCAATGGTAATAATGCAAGCATCCGAAGTCATGTGTGATAGGTTTCTTAGGTTATCGCGCTGCACATTCTAGATTCAACTCTCGCTCTTTCTCTAGGATGGATGCCACATTTCAGTATGACTCTCAACCTTTCGCTCGATTGAATCGTGTTTATAACTTGAATTCCATAAATGTCCACAATAATGTTAAGCTAAGTAAATTGTGTTTGTCACTCTCGCACGCGAAACACTATCCTAAGCAAATAATTCTGAATCCTTGATAAAGCACTTTTTTATGTTGTTTTAGATCCTTTACAATGCTTGCAATTCTAACATATTTAGTATAAGATTACACTTTTGGTGTAGTTTTGTATCTCAGGTTGATTAGAAGAGTTAGAACAAAAGTGCAATAATAAGGCTGAATCTCGGAACAAAAGACAACAAAGTAACAAGAGCCAAAGACCAACGAGCGTGCGAGAAGTGTGGCGCGCGAGTATGGGTCGCGCAGAGCAGAGCGAAACGATGATGTCAGCAATCAGCGAAATATTCGGAGCAATGACGTCATCATGCGCAAAGAATATTTCTAAGTCTGGAATTTAGAGATAAAGATATTTCCAAAGCTGATTTTTAGAGATAAGGATATATTCTCTTGCCTAATTATTCGTGGAAACCCTGGAAGGCAAGAGTATAAATACACAGCTACCAGAAAATCCCAGACATGTACATATATGCACAGAGAGAGACGACTTGGAGCAGATTGAAAGAGAAGATCGCAGAACTGCCGGCGCAAGACTAAGACGCGCACTGACGACGCGCGCACCAGGCTATAGTGTCTTTACTTGTTGTTTTCATATAGATATTGAGATGAATATGTTCAGCATGTCTAGCTAACTTTCTGAATTCAGTTTAGACTTTAATCTATGAATAATATGTTTTGAGGTTTTATTCTTAATGCATGACCTGTTTAGTATTATTACTCCGAGCATACTTGCCTGATAACTAGTTTAGATAGCTAGGCGAAGCCTTTACCCGCAGACCTAATTATAGATTCTATTATCTAACGTTAAACTATCAGAGGTACGTTACAGTGAATGATAGGAGTAGCACTAGAATAGTTAATCACTACCTTTACCGGATTCGTGGTTAATTAGACTAGGTTGGGTAGTAATATCATATAGACCTTTACCGGAATATATGTGTAAGTTATTAAGCCTTTACCGGACCTTAGCTTGCGTGAACAATCAGTCGTAGATCCTTAGAAAACCCATGATAAACATAGAAGTTCATAGTGATAAGTCTAAGCTAAGCACATCTCTTATTTATAGTTTACACTCGTATTTATTCTGTGCGCTAGTGGTACTCACGCTCCTGTTTTCTTTCCTTTACTTGTTTAACTCACACAACCCCAATCTCTAGTTATAGATAAAAGACGACTTCTCATCGTTTCCTGTGGATTCGACCCCTGACTTACCTAGACTATACTAAGGAGGAGATGGACAAATTTGCAGCACTCAACGACGTGCTCGCCAATCCTAAACCTCCTAAGTTTAACTCTCATTCCTTCCTTAGGCATCTAAAAATTCAGAACATAGCATAGGGAAATAATCAAACATATCAAACAAATACTTCGTTATACATGGTAAAAATTCAGTTTTACATTACAATCAAACATAGGAAATCTGTGAAGATTTCCACAATAATAAAATTAATCACTCATGGTGAGTTTAAAAATGAGGATGGTAGTTTTGAAAGTAAATGTATACGACAAAAAAAAACTAAAACAAATATACGGTAGAAGTTGCCAGAGTTTGGTATGGAAATCTTTGGTGCTTCCTCAAGCTTCTTGTCGTCAAAACTCTTGGAGCAGCCCTGAAAAACCTCCCAAAAACCGTCCTTGATGTGCCCCTAGGGCTTCGTTTAAAAAGCTCTCAATTTGGAAGGCGAAATCTGAATTTTGGAAATCTGCACGATTTGTCTGACCCACTTTTTGTGTCGGTCGCCGCCAGAATGGGTCGGCCGACCCATTTTCCTTGTCACCATTTCTCTGCCTCCTGAACGACTCATTTTACTGGTTGGCCACTCAACAAAGGGGTCGGTCGACTCATTTTTTCTCCTTTGGTCGCCCGACTCATTTCTCAACAGAAATGGGTTGGTCTATTTTGAATGAAATTCATCCAAACTTTTCCATACAATTCCCAATTATTAAATATGCGCTATGAACCTGAAATATATGAGGAAAGCATCAAATGAATTTGAATATAGCCAAACAACAAAGAACTTAAGGTAAAACATATACAAATATATAGTATATTTGTTCATTCATTAGCTTCGATCAATTTTTGAGATTTAGAACTTTCCATGGCTTGTGGAAAGCTGATAGGATCACTTTCTATAAAACCATTCTCATGTTCTTGGAGATATACAACATAATCATTTGAAATTGCGTTTCTCCGCTCTCTAACAGATCTCCTTAGTGACACATTTTCTTGAGGTGGTTGAGATTGTTCTTCAGGTACAATATTATTATTTGAACTTAGGGAATATTATTAATAGGATGAGGACCATAATTTTTAAGCACCTCTATTGTATCAAAAACATAATTAGATCCCTCTTGAAAGAGAATATTTCTAACTCTATCTTCCCCAATCTCAGCATCCTCAAAAAAAATACGGTAGTTCTCCTTTCAAAACTTGACTTAGTAGTGGGATCGTAAAATTTAAAACTCCTAGATCATTCTAAATAACCAATGACGTAGCTACTAACAGTTTTGGAGTCCAGTTTCTTTTCATGAGGCATATAAGGTTTTGCCTCGGCCAGACAACCCCAAACATGTAAGTGTTTCAAACTGGGCTTTTGACCAGTCCAAAGTTTAAAAGGTGTTGTGGCAGCCTCTTTAGTTACCATCCTATTGAGAATATAAGCTGTTGTCTTTAGTGCTTCACCCCAGATTCTTTCTGGTAAAGAAGAATGACAAATCATACTTCTTACCATATCTTTAAGTGTTCGGTTTCTTTGTTCGATTGAGTTGGAACTCAACATCCACTTTAAAAGATTTGAACACGTCAAGAGACTGTGATTTCTTATAAATTCAATATAGGTAGCCATATCTACAATAATCGTGTGATATAATATTGTTGACCATTCCACGATGGTGTTGCCATTAAAATATTGTGACAGCCATATCTAGGTAAGCAAAACGTCTGTAGTTCTTATGACACCTAATTTCTTTACTTTAGTCTATTTATCTTTAATGCACTTAACACAGACATCATAATCTGAAAAATGAAATGACTCCAAAAAGACACAAGTCGCTCAATTCTTGACTTAGGAATATGACCGAGTGGTTTGTGCCATAATGAAAATTTATTATCTGTATTTAATTTACCCTTCGTAGCTCATGATTCTGCATGCAGGGATTCGTAATATGATGGAATAGTTTCCAACATATATAAACTATAATAAATATTAAGCAAACCATTTCCCACAAAAATTGATTTTATAGTAAATTTTCGATTCCCAAATGAACAAGAGTAAACGGATTTGTACAATACAGAAATAGAAATTAAGTTACTTCTAAAAGATGGTACAAATAAAGGACCGGACTAATTTTCAAATCACTAATTTTGGACTAAATTGCATCGTTTAATTTCACACTGTTAAACCTAGCGACGTTAACTCTAATTCCATACTCAATTAAGATCTGAATTAATACTAAATTGCGAATTCATACTTTTGGCCTAGGTCTATGATCAAAGTTTGGTAGTGAGTCAATTGACTTTAGGATACAAAATAAATGGAAATGGATGCCTTATCGAGCACCACAATCAATTGGTCTGGTGTATATAGGGGAAGACATGTTTAGCAAGCCGGTTGGATCCACATCACACAATCATGCTTTGATTGAAAATTATGAAGGAAGAAACTCCAATGCATGGAGAATTTTTTTATAAAGATTCAAACTTAAAGAAAGACGATGCAAATATTTGATCTGGAAAAGTTTTGAATATTTGGGGCCATATTTATGTATAAGATCTAGACTAAGAATGCATTTTGAATTATGATTAATCAAGCCGAGTGCCTTTGACTTATTGTAATGGTTAGATCTAAAGTATTATATGTTTTTAAAATATCCTTTATATTTATCATACATTTTCTTATTTGAAAATAAAATCACATTTTTGGTTATTTATATAAACTCAATTCAAATTAGTTGGAATTCACAATTTAGTATGAATTCAGTTATTAATTGAGTATAGAATTATGTTTAACGTCGTTAGGTTAAACAGTGTGAAATTAAACTATGCAATTTAGTCCAAAATTAGTGAATTGAAAATTAAGATATTCCGGTCCTCAATTTGAAATTATGTGGAGTCCGAGACATGTTTTTGTAATTTTCCCAATAAAGTATCCAATAAATCCAAAAAATTCACCAGTAGCTAATAATAATCTAAAATTCTCTATTGCCTCGACTTCAACCACTTGACCATCACCAACATAGATGTATCTTTCAGCATTATTTGTTCTTCGGTAACTCGGGCGACTCTGCATAGAAACACAAATGTGAGTAGTAGCACCGGAGTCTATCCACCATGTGTTTCTAGGTACTGAAGCTAAATCAATTTCAGAACAAACCAAAGCACGCAACGTACCCTTCTTAACCCGCCACGGGCATACTTGGTACAATCCTTCTTCACATGTCCAGGTTTGTCACAGAAGTAGCATTTTTCTTTCTTCTGCTTCTTTTATTTTGGACCCTCAGATGTGACAGCTTTATCTACTGAATGTCACTTTTGCCCTTTTTCTTAGAGGTGCGAGCCAATGAGCACTTTCTGTTCTTTCTTGCTTCAACCTCTCCTCTTCATGCACACAAAATAAAATGAGCTCATTAAGAATCCATTTCTCTCTTTAACAGTTGTAATTGATTTTAAACTGGCTAGATTGTGTAGGAAGGAGATCAAAATTAAATGCACGATTAAATCATTTGATAACTCGAGATTCAAAGTCTTAAGCTTTGAAGCAATATTGGAAACCTCAATAATGTACTCCTGAATATTACCCTTACCATGATATTTATTTGGGATCAAGTTTGCTAAAAACGTACTTGTCTTAGCCTTATCGTTTTTCACAAAATGCTTTTGCAACTGAGCAAGGTATCAATAGCATTTGTTATCTCATCCAATAACGCACCTCTAATCCCGCGCTTTATAATCATCATACTTAGTCTATTGGAACGTTCCCATTTATCTCAATAAACCATAATATTTTTGTTTTAATTCCTTAAAGTTTGTCCCATTCAACATTGGAACCAGTGGCGGATGTAAGGGGGTCAGGCAGGGTCCACTGACCCCCCCAAATTCGGAATATGAATATATTTTGTAGAAGAAAACTTTAGGAGTTCAGTAGTCCAGTGGTTTATATTTAGGGCTGAAATCTAGTTGGTGAGGGTTCGATCCCCCACTCTGTTCAATTTATACACAATTCTCAACTTTATTTAGAAATTTTAACACTATTTTCTGTTTTATTATAGATATTATAATTAAATTTTAATTTTTAAATACTTAAGCCATAATTTACAGAATAGTTTTTTATGTTAAACTTTATTTATATGTTTCTGACCCCCCAATTTTTTTGCCCTGGATCCGCCACTGATTGGAACATGGCTCATATTTGTTGCAACCTAAGTAGCAATGGACATGAAGCTGAAGAAAATAAAATTAATCAGTATCATTTGAGCATTGTTAAATGAGAAATTTGATAAACCCAAATAATAAAAGACTCCTTAAATTCTTTATTGGTCAGTCAAACAATACCAATAGATGCGTTCGCAAGATTCATTGGTCGGTCAGTTTGTTCGAAATTCCTTATGGACTGAAAATTCGCAATATTCCACCGAAACCAAGCACCAAAAAATCCAACACTTGAAGGTGAAGCTAAATCCTTCCGAGTGGGCTGTAGCCAACGCCACTCACATAAAACTAAAAGATTAACTATCACTTGTCAAATTATTATTCACAAATAACATAGATGGTTTTATTTAGTAGATTTTAAATTTAAATATCACATGTTAAATTATTATACATTAGTGACCAAGATCGTGTCTCATGATCAAAATTTTTTGTCTTACTCAAACATTTTCATACAATATTTGCATTTTTGCTGATAAAAGTTCGTTGTTCGAATATTATATATATTGAGGATAAATGGAGTTCATTTTGTACTTTTCCCATTCCCATGTTCGTATAACTTTTTAAAATTTGTGGTTTCAATGAAAAGTACTCTCTTAGTCCCACGTTGATGTTTTTGTTTCCTTTCTCGAATGACCAAATATTTCTTTTCATTTTACCAAAATTGAATATGTCTCTTTCCTCATTTTGTTCCCACACTCTCTTTTTCAGTTTTAATTTCAATACACTTCCAAATGCATACGTACAAGTATACATCACTAGAAGTGTCACCTTGTTATTAAACTTTTTACACTTACAAACAAATATTATGTGCCATTTGATCATAAAATGTGATAAGGACTGGCCCGCTAATAATTGACAACCAGTCAGCAGTATATAAAGAATCCTTAGGTGGTTTATTCCTTTGGCCGGTTACACTTCAAGACCAGAGGTTCCTGGTATAACTGGAAAATACTTGTGACTCTGTATCAATACTTATCTCATTGTATTATTTTTCCTGATTCTTCTTTCAGCGTCAGAGCAATTAGAATCATGATCACCGGATATATCGAAAGTATGTAACCTCGCACATGCCATACAAGCTCAAAAATTTGCGAACAGTTTGTGCATGATAGGGTATTTGAGAGCCAGACGATATGCTATTGGGTTCATACGAAGCCCAGAAAAAGGTGCAAATATTGCCGTTGTCCAAATATCACTCCTCAAAGCCGAACTGCATTCACTGGGATATTCGTTCGGGCTCCTCCTCGAACATTGATCTCTTCCATGATGACTTCCGCAGCCAATCTGGTGAGCCACAGTTGTGGCTTAACCTTCGACCTTAGCTCCTCCAATCCAAATGGAGAAGTAGGACGAATTCGCAAGTTCCACTCATCAAGTAAGATGTTGCACCTTGATGATGAGAATGAATCCTTTGTAAGCATCTCCCATAAAGTACATCTCCCATAAAGTCTGTGCTTGCACCAAAGATACTACAAGTCTACAACCACTGAGAGAGCCACATCATTTCCTATTGGAATTACCAATCTCCTTTGAACCAAACTCTGATGCACCGCAACATCAAAAAAACGAATCAACTCCTTTTACCAACATTGAATATGTCTCGTTTCCTCATTTTGTCTCCCACTCTCTATTTAATTGTTAATTTCTAGTAAAATACACTTCCAAATGCATATGTACAATTATACATATCTAGAAGTGTCACACTGTTATTAAACTTTTTACACTTAGAGCACTCCCCACCATGGTTTTTTATACCATGAGATTCTACCATAAGGGATGGTACAAAAAACCATACATCCCCACCATGATTTTTTGCATGGTTTTTTTGATCATCGCATGTTTTTTTCATGGTTTTTCATGAGAAATGAACCAATCAAAACGTGTCACGTGTACTATGTCAGAACTTTTTACTGTTCATATTAGATATTATAATGATTATATCTTAAAAATAACAAAATTTTGATTTTTTTTAAAATATACCATTTAATTTTAAAAATTTAAGTCTACAAATTGACACCCATTTTGATATATTTTGATATATTTTTGAATAATTTTATTTGTTAATTGACGGGTTTGAGAAGAAAATTATGGTTTTTTCTTGTGAATCATGGCGGGATGTCCATGATCTTTTTTACCATGAATCATGATTTAATGAGAGATAAAATTGAAGAAAGATATTGTTGGTAAATTTTTTATCACGGTGAAGGATGCCCATTACAAATAAATAATATATGCCATTTGACCATAAAATACGACCAGGGCAGTCCCGCTAATAATTGACTTACCAGTCTGCAGAATAAAGAGAATGCTTTGATGTGGTGGTTTATTCCTGGCCGGTTACACTTCAGGTTCAGAGGTTCCTTAACTTTGCAATGGAATAACTGGAAAATACTTGTGACTGTACACATGAGGTTCAGTACCTCGATTCTTTTACTCGGTTGTGTTTGCGTGTTGAATATGTCAAGAAAGCAAATTAACATGCGCTGAATTCTTTTTCAAGTTCAGAATTTTGTTGTATAGTTGGAACCTTTTTTTACTTTTAGCTTTTATGTTTTATTCAATGAATAGAAAATATTCCACACTGAACACTACAACCATTTGGAAGTGAACAACGTTAAGGATCGATAATATCCCACTTATGCCAATAAAAGACTACACAAGAACAAAGTTACACTCCAGCTGATCAGGTCAACTGTGTTACTGTGTCCTGTACTATATGTTCGTATATAATTCCTTCTTATCCTGACCAAGTCTATGCGCGTGTGTATCAGCTGTGTATGTGTATAAATGCACACATCTGTCACTCAAGAGATAACACAATCCCACACACTCAATATTAGGGTTTGAGATTTTCAAGGATAAAGTAACGAGATAGATGGCTAGTACTGTTTAGTGAAAGGCCCATGGAGTGAGGATGAAGATGAGAAGCTACTTAGCTACATCAAAAAGTACGGACATGGGCACTGGGAAACCCTAGCTCGTAAGGCAGGTATGAGTGATAAAGAAGTAATTAGTTCACCTGATCCTGTCCAACACACCACAACCTTGTGTTATCTTCTCGATTGTCCTCACTTTGCATGCACTCCTTTTCAATATGATTTATCTGCTATCACTTTTTTATCAATTAGAACACGTAGGATGCCTGCATGCAAACTAATAGTGCATGGCAACTATGATTTGCGTTGGTTCAGATTTATAAGAAATATTACCTGGTTTGCTTCAGGATTGAATAGAACAGGCAAGAGCTGTAGGTTAAGGTGGTTGAATTACCTGAGACCTGGCGTTCGCCGCGGAAATATTACTCTTCAAGAACAGTTGACAATTCTTCAACTCCACTCCCGGTGGGGCAATAGGTATGTACTTTTAAAACTAAGCACGTGTATCCTTTAATAGTGTCTTGCCACTAATGATTAAATTCAGCAATATATATTGATAATTGCAAAATATATATTGGATTATGAAGCATGATCTATAAGTTAATTCGGTATATACTTGCAATTTATCAAGTATCACTTAAATATTAATTGTGTTAGGTGGGCAAAAATAGCAGAATACTTACCTGGTAGATCAGACAATGAAATAAAAAACTACTGGCGCACACGAGTTCAAAAGCAAGCAAAGCAGCTCCGATGCGATGTGAATAGTAATCGATTTAAGGAGATAATGCACCATATATGGATGCCACAGTTAGCTGAAAGAGTAGTGCAAACAGAGTTTGAATTCTCGCCAACATTGACGAATGTAATGTTATCAAATCAATCTAAATCTCAATCTACTCAGCCGGATGCCGTTGTTCAATCAATACCATCTCAAGAGTCTCATCAACCATTACCTAATTATAATGACTCGAATGAAAATGTTATTGATCCAAGGAACTTGGCTGCGACTTTGCATAGTGTAGATGGTTATAAGTATGCCAAGCCAAGTTGCGAGAATCTGACACCTAGCGAGAATTGTCCTTGGATTTGGAGACAACAAGGATTGGAATCTGACAACGAACAAGAACTAGCCACTAATGCCTGGTTTGATGATGACAAATACTCTCTTGATAATCTGTTGAATGATGAGGAAATGGTGTTCTTGTGTCAAAAACTTCTGTGCGATGATGATCATCATGTTTGAGCCTATTGCGTAGTAAAATGTATCCTAATCTTTAATGGGTGTATTCCATGTGGGTCGAAGTGTTAGTTACATTTAAGACTAGTAATTTGATGCACACCTGTTTTAGGTAAATATTCGTCGAAGACGTGCATTGTATATTCAGGGGCGCCTCAAATTTTTTCTGTGGCCTGAGGCGAAGCGGAAAAATGGGGCCTTACTCATTTTGAAATGAAGCAAACCTACAATACAAAGTAAGAAAAATATGAAAGTTGTAAATCAAGCTGTATTTTTTAAAAATAAATATTTGACAGAGTAAGAAATGGTACCTTGCTTTCCTTCTTCAAGATGATAAAGATTCAATCCAACATATTCTACACGCAAATAGATAGTGATACCATTGCAACATCAACTGTAAAAAAGATTATTTTTCTAGCTTTTTGAGATGCAAAATTATTTATAAGATCGTTATAGTCAATTTAAGCATATTATTTTCAATGGAAAGGAAAGTCAATCCATTTAATCTTTGTTGAGTCATAGTTGATGTCTAATAAGATTTGATCAATTTCAATTTTGAGAAGCTTCTTTACGCCGAAGCAACCGTAATTGGAACCGTTAGCATTATTCTATAAGCGACGAAAGCATTGGGAAAAGAATTCATTCTTTTTATTTGATTAAGTATATGACGTTTAATTTTTAGGGGTATCCTAATCACAAGTCAAAAACAATTTATATTTCTAGGGATGACCTAGAGTCGAACCCAAGAGATGCTACAAACTAATTAACTAGGATGCACTACTTAGTTATCTAAAAGGATTTGGGGGATTTGGTTTTTAAGTTTTGTTGGTTCAATCAAACTAAGCTAAACGATTTAGATAACAATCAATAAAATGATTTAGGGATTCAATCCTCCTTAGGCTAGGCAAATTTCCATGCAAACAATGTTAAGATTTCTTATGAATGAACATAGTTAATTTCCCTAGGTTATCCTTAATCCCTTAACCAATTTCAACCGTCGTTCCATCATTGGTTAGGGACTAGGTAAGTGACACGGTTCTCAAACCATCGCTCTATTGAACCGTGTATCTCCTATGTCCCATAATCTCAACCCATCGGTCTATTGATCGGTAACATAGGAGTTTTCAAAATAAAACCCATCTACATAATCATACATCATCATCATGCATGTAAGATCACATAAATATTCATGAAATGGATAGTGAACATCACAACATCAATCATCATTGAATGAAACAATGTCACATTAGATAAGATGGTGGACTAGCATTTCATCAAACACTTAGAGCACATCAAAATGATAAAATATCCATTTCATAAGGGAATCAACTAAAACTTCATTCAATATGCAAAAATAGTTGTTTACATAGTAAAACCTAGCCTAAGGGATCATGAGATCCCCAAACCTAGCACTACTCACACCTCATACTAAAAATAAAAGCAACAACAATAAAAATGCTTGAAAACATGAAATAAATCGCAAACTAGAGTTGTGTAGGAGATGTGGATGCTTGATCTTCACTCCAAGGTCTTCAATCCCTCCAAATAGCACTTGATCTTCAAAAATCGAATTTTAGGGTTTTAGAGTCGAGTTTTCGAAGTCAAGCCCCCATCTCGAAATGGTCAAACAGTTTATATGGCTCGAGGTCCTCTCCCTAGCAAAAATGCACCCGGCCGAGCAAGACATTTGTGGGAGACTCTGCTCGGCCGAGCAGATGTTCCTCTGGCCGAGCAAGACATACGTGGAGCAGTTTGAGTCCTCGGCTGGTCAAATTCTGCTCGGCCGAGTTGATTTTGGTCAGCCCGAGCAGAATTCTGCTCGGCCCGATGAAAATTCTCTGAACATCCTTGTATCAATCTTGCTAACTCCTAGGCCGAGCAGAAAAGTCCTCGGGCGAGCAGATCTTTTCAGGTGTGATCCCCTGCTCCGGTCGGCCGAGCAACTTTGCTTGAGTAACTCTGCTCGGCCGAGCAGATCACTGCTCTGCTCGGTTGGCTTCTTGCACTTGCTCGTCTGGACTTCATCTTTACTCGGGAGAGCAGAATCAACTTTAGGCAACTTGACTTGTAATTTCATCCATTTTGCTCCATCTTGTGCTTTGTACTCTCTTTGATAAGGTTTGAATAAAATCTGCATTAAACACACAAAAGAGTATCAAATTCTTCACAAAATAATCGAAAACTAGCAAGAGTTAAGCATAGGAAGTGTACAAATACTAGCGTATTTGCACACTTATCAAACACCCCACACTTAATTCTTGTTCGTCCCGAACAAGTTAGCATGAAAGAGCAAATGATGCGATAGAACTCATAAAGATTTCAAAGATCAATCAACGTATATGAGAGTGAAAATCAAGCACCAAGTGAAAGTTAACAAACTAAGAAATGAAATGCAAGCTATAAACTACTCCTAACTCATTTTCGTAGGAATCACGGATGCATTTAGCGTATGCATCAAGCCTTTAAACCTCTAGGCTGCCCTAGAGGACGAGTTATAGTCTCGTGAGAGTTTTCAGAAAAGGAATACTCACAAATCCGTTCACAATCAACCATTTTAGCATAAAGAACCGTAATGCGATTGCTAAACAAGCCGTAAGTCAAGTTAGGGTTAAAAAGATATGAAAATGCACTCCCTACTCATATCACACAAGATATCAAGAATCATGTCAAACCCTTATAGAGCAAACACTCATAGATCCAACCCTTATAATAGCCATCATCAAAATCCTATTCTGCTCTACTCTCATGCACAATTCACAAAGAAGATTTAGCACGCATAAAGTTTATCAAATCAATCACCTATGCTTGCGAGGGCAAGTCCATAAGCTCATGATCTAAAGCTCATTCTCAAGCATTAGACTACACGCCATAATCCGTAAGAGAAGAGGAGCTTTGACAACAACGGATATGAATCACACAAAGAATTCTCAACTAGCTCACGCAATAAATGCAAGGGTCTTCCCTTAGACAATTCAAGCAATTTAACACAAAGCTCCATTCACAAACATGCTCACGATATGCTTGCAAGACACAAAGACAAGGATCAAGGAGGGGATTTTATCATATTTTCTCTTATTTCTAACATGCAAGCTTATATACACACTTTTTTTTCTTCGTTGCCATGTAAGTACTTTCGAGGGGGAAATTACCTTCCTAACCCCCGGCACTTACAATGGCTTTTCTTTGATTTTCTTTTCTCTCTTTTTTTTATATTTTTTTTTTTTTAGAAAACTAATGTTGCATAACCCCACACTTAAAACTTGACAATGAGTCTAACTTGCGATCAATGGACATGCAAGCAAAGGAGACTATCGTGCAAACATTTTTTTATCAGTCTAAGGTCACCTAAGAGCAAGCAAGACATCCTAAGCATTTTTCATTTTTTAAAATTTTTGTATATGCTCACTAATTTCAACTTTTATAAACTATGCATAGAGAGAGCGTACTAAAGTCAATTGATTCAAGCTAGAATAAGGGTCAATTCATACAAATGATGCATCATTTAGGGAATCCAATCATCAAGAAACATAGTGATCAATTTTTGGATATGTACACTTCTCAATTGGTCATGCTCATCAAATGTATGGCTTTATTTAGCAACCTTATTTCCAAATTATCATCAAAAATGTAGGATGAAAGTGATATGTCAAGTAAATGTCTATGCTCAAATGTGATTCAATGATTGATGAAATGAAGCATTAAAAGTATGAATGCATGCATACTACCCACCCCACACTTAAAAATTTGCTTAGTCCCTAAGCAATCGAGTAAAAGCATAAGAGAAAGATCAAGAAACTTCTCTCGTGTGAAGGAAGACTAGTATGCATCCATGCTTGCTCCAAGTGCTCCTCTTGTCATGCATGCTTGGTTGTGGCACAACACTAAAACTCACAAAGATATTAATAGAGTGAAATAAAGGTGAGTTAATAAGACAATCATTAAACCAAGCCAAACCAAGCATATATAATGAGGTATGAAGTTATCCAACTTATGAAGTATTCAAGATGACAATAAACATCAAGTTTGAATAACCTCAAAGTAAACACACCAAAGAGTAGCAAGCTCCACTCAAAACATAATTCATAAGAAAACACTAGCAAGAGTGAAGCAAGCAAGCAAGTTATTTAGCATGGTGTGCTTCTCCTCGGGAAGAGGTGTATTGCTCGGCCAAGCAATCAACTCGGCCGAGCAGAATTTTGTGCTTCTCTGTAGCTCGGCCGAGCACTTAGGTTTACCTCCTTTGATCCTCTTTGTGCTCGGTCGATCACTATTCTACTCGGCCGAGCAGAATTTTCTGATCCAAAGTTGCACTTTTCCAAATTGTCTAAGTGTTGAAAGTGCTCGGTAGAGGAAGTTATCTGCTCGGCCCGGCCAAAAATCACTGATCTTTTTGGTATCGATTTTGGTACCTTGCTCGGGCGGGGAATAAGATGCTCGGCAGAAGAGATTTCCATACTTAGGATATTTTCACCATGGTTCACCAAGGAAATCTACTCGGCTGACTTATTATGTTGCTCGGCCCCATTAAAATCCTCTGAAAGTTTTGGTATCAAATTTGATATTCTGCTCGGCCGACTTGGAATTTGCTCGGGAGAGCAGATTTTAGGACTTAGCTAACTTTCATGATCAGGAAATCCGCTCGGCCGACTGAATCTACTGCTCGGCCAGAGCAATTTTATCTGCTCTTCCTTGTATTGAAAAGATTAATCTGCTCGGCTAAGAAGTGGCTTGCTCGGCCTAGGAGGATTTCGGAAATAGGGAACTTATGCCTCAATGTGGAATTTCATGGAAAACTTAAGTCCTAGGCACATCTAAAAGTTCTATCCCCTAGGCAAGAAATCACCCCACACTTAACTCAAATCATATTCACAAGGAGTCATGCAAGTTAAGTGATACTCAATCAAGCAAACAATCACCATCTATAACCACCTATTGCAAGCACAATCATTCATTCAAGTCATCAATCATTAAAGCAATTAAAGGATAGGGGCATGACACTTACTAGCCTAGTTTAACGTCTTGGCTAAGACGTAGCTGGATCTCCTACCCAATGATGCACTTGAGAAGTTCTAATCCATTCTTCTCAAGTGATTTCCATTCTTTTCTCAAGTGGCATCATTGAGCTTGAATTTGTCAAGCTCCATCCCTCTTTTGTTCCATGGTAAGTCTTGATTCGGTGCCCATTTGCCTTGAAGGTGACACCCTCATTGTTCAATAATTCTACATGGCCATCATCAAAGACCTTAACCACTTCAAATGGTCCCGACCACCTTGATTTTAGCTTGCCCGGGAAGAGTCTAAGCCTTGAATTGAATAGAAGCACATAATCTCCCTTCTTGAAGCTCTTCCTAGTGATCCTCTTGTCATGCCACCTTTTAGCTCTTTCCTTATAGATTTTAGAGCTCTCATAGGAATCCAAACGGATTTCCTCAAGCTCATGGAGTTGAAGCTTCCTCTTTTCTCCCGCTTTGTTCAAGTCAAAATTTAGCTTTTTGATTGCCCACATAGCCTTGTATTCCATCTCCACGGGGAGATGGCATGACTTTCCATAGATTAGCCTATATGGAGACATCCCAATAGGTGTCTTGAAAGCGGTCCTATAAGCCCATAAGGCTTCATCTAACTTTGTCGACCAATCCTTTCTTGAGCTCCCTACGGTCTTTTCTAGAATGGACTTGATTTCACGGTTTGAGACTTCCACTTGCCCACTAGTTTGGGGATGATAGGGAGTTGCAATCTTGTGGAAGATCCCATATTTATGGAGCATGACCTCTAAATGCTTTTCTTTGAAGTGAGTTCCATTGTCACTTATGACGGTTCTAGGAGTTCCAAACCTAGGAAATATCACCTTCTTGAAAAGCTTTGAAACCACTTTGGCATCACAAGTAGGGGAGGCTATGGCTTCTACCCATTTTGAAACATAATCAACTGCCACAAGGATGTATTTGTTTCCATACGAGGATGGGAAAGGTCCCATGAAATCGATGCCCCAAACATCGAAAATTTCAATCTCAAGAATGCCCATTTGGGGCATTTCATCCCTCCTAGAAATATTTCCAGTCCTTTGACATGGATCACAAGCTTTTACAAATTCATAAGCATCCTTGAACAAGCTAGGCCAATAGAATCCACATTGTAGCACTTTAGATGCGGTTTTGGAAGAAGATCCATGGCCACCATAAGGGGAAGAATGGCACCTCTCAAGTATTCTCTCTTGGTCATCCTCGGGGATACACACTCTATAAATCCCATCCACACAAAGCCTATATAGATAGGGGTCATCCCAATAGTAGCGGTTGGAGTCATAGAGGAATTTCTTCCGTTGATTGTAGCTTAGGTCCTCGGGTATAACTCCGCAAGCATGGTAGTTTACTAGGTCTGCATACCATGGGGCTTGGGACGTGTCTAGACTTAGCAAATACTCCCCTACAAATGAATCTTCAATGGGGGCATCTAAGGAGTTCATTGGGTTCATTGGCTCTAATCTAGACAAGTGATCCGCTACTACGTTCTCCACACCCTTCTTATCTTTGATCTCTATATCAAACTCTTGGAGAAGGAGTACCCATCTAATTAGCCTAGGCTTGGCTTCCTTTTTGGACACAAGGTACTTGATAGCCGCATGATCGGTATACACTATTGTCTTTGATCCTACAAGGTATTGCCTGAATTTTTCAAAGGCATACACTATGGCTAACATCTCCTTCTCCGTGGTTGAGTAGTTTTCTTGGGTAGGATCTAAGGCTTTGCTAATGTAGTAGATGACATGAAGCTTCTTCTCCACTCTTTGTCCTAACACCGCTCCAATAGCGGTGTCACTAGCATCACACATCATCTCAAAAGGCAAGTTCCAATCCGGTGGTTGGATGATCGGGGCACTAACCAAAGCCATTTTGAGAGTTTCGAAAGCTTTCAAACAAGATCCATCAAAATTGAACTCTACTTCATTGCATAGGAGGTTAGTGAGGGGTTTGGCTATCTTAGAAAAATCCTTGATAAATCTACGGTAAAAACCCGCATGCCCTAGGAAGCTCCTTATTCCTTTCACATCCCGTGGTGGAGGAAGTTTCTCTATCACTTCAATTTTAGCTTTGTCAACTTCAATCCCTCTTTTTGACACCCGATGCCCTAGAACAATGCCTCTCTTACCATAAAATGGCATTTCTCCCAGTTAAGAACAAGATCAACTTCAATGCACCTTGCCAAAACCTTAGCAAGGTTACTCAAGCAATCATCAAAGGAGTACCCATGGACTGAAAAATCATCCATGAATACTTCCATTGACTTTTCTAAAAATTCAGAAAAAATAGCCATCATGCATCTTTGAAAAGTACCCGGCGCATTACACAATCCAAAAGGCATCCTCCTATAAGCAAATGTGCCATAAGGGCATGTGAAAGTTGTTTTCTCTTGATCATCCGGGTGGATTGGGATTTGGAAAAATCCACTATATCCATCTAGGAAACAAAAATACTCGTGTCCCGATAACCTTTCTAGCATTTGATCTATGAAAGGTATCGGGAAGTGATCTTTCTTAGTAGCCTTATTGAGTTTCCTATAGTCCACACACATTCTCCACCCGGTTACCAAACGGGTGGGGATCAATTCATGCTTATCATTTTGAATTACGGTTAAACCTCCCTTTTTAGGTACTACGTGAATGGGACTAACCCATTCCGAATCGGGGATAGCATAAATGATCCCCGCTTCCCTAAGTTTTGTTACTTCCTTTAGGACTACTTCCCCTAGCTTAGGATTTAAACGTCTAAGAAATTCACGGCTAGGTTTAGCATTCTCTTCTAACCTAATCCTATGCATGCAAATTTGTGGGCTAATTCCCTTCAAATCATCAATAGAATGTCCAATAGCACCACTATACATTTTCAGCACATGCAACAATTTACAAGTTCTCCTCATTCAAAGAAGCTTCAACAATCACCGGGAAGTCTCATTGGGTCCTAAGAATTCATACCTTAGATTTGGTGGAAGTTGTTTCAACTCCACACCAAATTCCTTACCTTTCTCCTCCTTGACTTTCCTCTTCAGTGTTGCCTCTTTGAAGGCATCCTCATCCTCATCAAGTGACATTAATGACGCAAATGACTCACTAGGCTCATCTTGCCTTAACAACTCAAACTCAAAAGCGGTTAAATCATCAAATGAAGAGAACACATCACAAGAATCAAATGCCTCAATCATATGACATCCCATAGAGTTGCTAGGTGAGTTTAACATTTTTCTTAAGTGAAATTTTATTTTCTCACACCTAGGTTCAACTCTATAGTCCCTTCACCACAATCTATCACGGCTTTCACCGTATTTAAGAAAGGCCTTCCTAGGATTATTGGGATCTCATGCTCCTCATCCATTTCCAACACATAAAAGTCTACGGGAACAAGGAATTTCCCGACTCTAATGGGTACATCCTCTAGTATACCCTTAGGTAATCTAGAAGATCTATCCGCTAGGCGTAGACTAATGGATGTAGGAGTAAGATCTCCCATGTCAAGCTTTTTAAACAATGAAAATGGCATTAAAGATATGCTTGCTCCTAGGTCACACAATGCACTAGCAATGTTTATATCACCAATGTCAATAGGAATAGAGAAAGAACCATGATCATGAGACTTCCTAAGCATGTTTTGTTGAATAATTGCACTACAATTTGCATCTAAAGCAACATGATCAATTTCACACATTTCACGCCTATGTGATATAATATCTTTCAAAAACTTTGCATAATTAGGCATTTGTGTTAATACCTCGGTGAAGGGGATGGTCACTTGGAGCTTCCTTATCATATCTCCAAATTTCTTGAAGTGTGCATCCTCTTTCTTTTTCCTTAGCCTTTGTGGGAAGGGCACTTGAGGAATGTACGGTGGAAGTTCTTGTGTGCCTTCACTTTCTTTGGGAGCTTTAGAGGCTTGAGCATCTCCATCTTTCTCGGTTATTGGCTCTTCATTGGCTTTTTGAGTTTTGGGAACTTGAGGCTTCATCCTCGGTTGGGGTTCCTCTAAGACCTTCCCGCTCTTCAAGGTTATTGCGTTGATAGTTTCGGATGAATTTACGTCCGGTTGGGAAGGTAACTTGCCTTGATACCTTGAGGAGGAGGAGGTTTGTTGTGCCAATTGGGAGCATCTTATTATGCGCTTGAAGTTGATCAATTTTTGCTCAAACTTGTGCTCTAACCTTTGTATCATGAGTTGAGTGTCCTTTTGTTGTTGAGCATATAAGAGTTGGGTGTCCTTTTTTGTTGAGCTTGGGTGGGCCGCCATTTGAGCCATCAAAGCTACTAGAGGGTCTTCATTCGGAGGAGGAGGAGGAGTGTCCTCTTGTCTAGGTGCATACCCTTGGTGTTGAGAGCTACTTCCTTGGAATTCTCTTCTTGGATAAGTTCCACTCCCTTGTTGATTACTTCTTTGTTGAGGAGGAACATAGCTTGATGATGGATTCTTAGCTTGGAATGTGCTTTGAGAAGCCCTTTGATCATTTGAGTAGGGAAGTTTCCTTTGGTATGCTTGATCCTCATAGAACCGCACTTGTTGGTTAGGATTTCTAGGTTGGTAGTGGGTTGGGTTAGGGGCATAGGCTTTATCTTGGTTTCGGTTTATGTAGCTAATCTCCTCAATTTCCTCATTCTTGGAGGGACAAGAGTTCTCTTCATGAGATGGACTTGAGCATACTCTACAAACTTGGTGCACTTCCCTCCTTTTGTTCACATTCAAATTCCCAATAGATTGAGCTAATGAATTCACCGTCTTGGCTAGGGAATTGAAGTCTTCCTTTGTGACACCTTTGTTAGGGTAATACCTCTCCGTTTTCTTGAGGTGATTCCTTTCACCTCCCCATTGATGAGAGTTCCTAGCAAGTTTCTCGATGATCTTGAACCCATCCGTGGCCGTTAAGTCCATAATTCCACCACCGCTAGCTTGGTCCATCAAGTTCCTTCCCTCTTGCTCCATTCCATCATAGAAACTTTGCATCAATTGCCACTTGTTAAACCCATGATGAGGGCAATCTCTTTGTAATTCCTTGAAACGCTCAAATGCCTCATAAAAACTCTCATCATCCATTTGTGCAAATTGATTGATCTTATCCCGAATCTTCTTAGTCTTGGCGGGAGGGAAATATTGCATTAGAAAAGCTTGAGCAAGCTCATCCCATGTCCGGAAGGTATTTGGCTCGTGGCTCATGAGCCAATCCCTTGCCTTTCCACTCAATGAGAACGGGAAGACTTTCATGTAGACGCATTCTTGTCTCACCCCGGGCACCTTGTACGTGCGACATAATTCCGTAAATTGAGCTAGGTGAGAATTTGGGTTCCCATACCCATCAAATTGATTAGCCGAGACCATGTGGAGGAGAGCCGACTTAACCTCAAATTCATATTCCTCGCCCTCGGGCATATAAATGGGAGAGCCATAGTATCCTACGGTTGGAGCAATGTAGTCTCCAACCGGTCTTTCTTCATCCTCATGAGGGTTTGGTTGGTTTCTCGGAGGGGGTCTAGGCGCTTGAGGTCTTGGTTCATTTTGGTGTGGTGGAGGAGGTGGGTTGTTCCTTGGTGGAGGTCTAGGAGGTGGATGTTCCATGTTATCCGCGGGATTCATGTCAAGAACTACTTCTAGGTTTCTAATGGGGATGGTTGGTTGAGGTATTGTGGGTGAAGGCGTAGGGGGATGAGGAGGTTGGTCACTACTAGATGATGAACCCTTGTCTTTTTTCGGCCTCCCTCTTCCTCTTGATTGCATTCAATCTCCTACAAGTAGTCAAGGAAAACTTAGTAGGAACAAGAGATAGGCAAGAACAAGAAAATCAAGACAAGCTATCACAACTAGAGCAAAAACAAACAAGAAGTGAACTAGATATCCTAAGTAACTTAAACTAGCAACTAGTTAAAAAGCATCCCCGGCAACGGCGCCATTTTGACGTTTAGTATTTAGGGGTATCCTAATCAACAGTCAAAAAAACAATTATACTTTCATCCTCCCTGCCTAGAGGATGAACCTAATATGGCTACAAAACTAATTAACTAGGATGCACTACTTAGTTATCTAAAAGGATTTGGGGGATTTGGTTTTAAAGTTTTGTTGGTTCAATCAAACTAAGCTAAACGATTTAGATAACAATCAATAAAATGATTTAGGGATTCAATCCTCCTTAGGCTAGGCAAATTTCCATGCAAACAATGTTAAGATTTCTTATGAATGAACTTAGTTAATTTCCCTAGGTTATCCTTAACCCCTTAACCAATTTCAACCGTCGTTCCATCATTGGTTAGGGACTAGGTAAGTGACACGGTTCTCAAACCATCGCTCTATTGAACCGTGTATCTCCTATGTCCCATAATCTCAACCCATCGGTCTATTGATCGGTAACATAGGAGTTTTCAAAATAAAACCCATCTACATAATCATACATCATCATCATGCATGTAAGATCACATAAAATTCATGAAATGGATAGTGAACATCACAACATCAATCATCATTGAATGAAACAATGTCACATTAGATAAGATGGTGGACTAGGCATTTCATCAAACACTTAGAGCACATCAAATAATAAAATATCCATTTCATAAGGGAATCAACTAAACTTCATTCAATATGCAAAAATAGTTGTTTACATAGTAAAACCTAGCCTAAGGGATCATGAGATCCCCAAACCTAGCACTACTCACACCTCATACTAAAAATGAAAGCAACAACAATAAAAATGTTTGAAAACATGAAATAAATGCAAACTAGAGTTGTGTAGGAGATGTGGATGCTTGATCTTCACTCCAAGTCTTCAATCCTCCAAATAGCACTTGATCTTCAAAAATCGAATTTTAGGGTTTTAGAGTCGAGTTCCGAAGTCAAGCCCCCATCTCGAAATGGTCAAACAGTTTATATGGCTCGAGGTCCTCTCCCTAGCAAAAATGCACCGGCCGAGCAAGACATTTGTGGGAGACTCTGCTCGGCCGAGCAGATGTTCCTCTGGCCGAGCAAGACATACGTGGAGCAGTTTGAGTCCTCGGCTGGTCAAATTCTGCTCGGCGAGTTGATTTTGGTCAGCCCGAGCAGAATTCTGCTCGGCCCGATGAAAATTCTCTGAACATCCTTGTATCAATCCTTGCTAACTCCTAGGCCGAGCAGAAAAGTCCTCGGGCGAGCAGATCTTTTCAGGTGTGATCCCCTGCTCCGGTCGGCCGAGCAACTTTGCTTGAGTAACTCTGCTCGGCCGAGCAGATCACTGCTCTGCTCGGTTGGCTTCTTGCACTTGCTCGTCTGGACTTCATCTTTACTCGGGAGAGCAGAATCAACTTTAGGCAACTTGACTTGTAATTTCATCCATTTTGCTCCATCTTGTGCTTTGTACTCTCTTTGATAAGGTTTGAATAAAATCTGCATTAAACACACAAAAGAGTATCAAATTCTTCACAAAATAATCGAAAACTATTAAGAGTTAAGCATAGGAAGTGTACAAATACTAGCGTATTTGCACACTTATCACCAAACCTACCAAAAAGAAGAACAGAGGGACGCTCATTTGAGATTGGCTACTATTTGTGAACCTGAGACCTAGGTAAAGTACCGTTGGATCAATTTCAACGGTCAAAAATCTTGCTTTTCCGTTTTTGTCTTTTTTGAAAAAAATCAAAGTGCACAAACACCGGTCACAAATGTGCACACAATTAATATAAGTGATTTAAAGGGACTTGCACTCAAAAAAAATAATGATCAACTGCATGTATTTATTGTGATTAATAAACATGTTGTCCACCGGATCTTCCTCACCGATTTACCGATCAATAATTAGTCAAGGGACCACTCATCGGGGGCAGCTCAGCTAATAATTAGGGCAGCAGCAGCTTTTATCTAATTGTAATGTTGAAAAGATTGTTCGGAGATCAACGATTTAGATTGTATCTGCCAAAGTTTTAAATTTTTTCTCTTTTTACTTTTATTTTCCTTCCTCTACCAATCTATAAAATTTTACTTTCCATAAAAAAGTTTGTACACCAAAAATTTCCCTCTATGATAAACAATATAAATTCATAAAATATAAATTTATGAGAATAAATCAAAACGATTAATCAAATCGTATTGAATTGGGTTTATTATACTTGATATCTAATTGTTGGATTAAATTGAAAGTATTATATTTGAATATATTAAATCTAAATGATGAAATTTAAATATCAAAATAAATCAATTAAATCCTAATAACATGCTAAACCTATGGATTAAATTTGAATTCTTCAAATTTTTATGCATGTACTCCAAACCTAAATTCTATGCCCAAATCTTAATGTTTAAGGATTTAGGGTAAATGATCAAGCATATATTAGACACTCTAAACCCAAACTCCAAACCCTTTAACTATATTCCAAACTCCAAACCCCAAACCCCAAACCCTATACACAAAATTTCCTTATTATCCATTTTTCTTTATCAGACACTTTCCTGCTAATTAATTTTAATTATTGAATCATTGCGGTTATATAAGATTTTTGGATATTGATTATAATGAGTTATATATTAATATCAAAAGTACACAATTTAGTTATACTCAACTATGATTAGTTTCTAGAAGGACAATTAATTAATGTGGAAATATAGCGACAACATCTCAACCGTTAATTCATTAATCCAACAATTGATATTAAACGTAATTTTAATTAATTTAGTATTCAATTAGCAAAATATATGCGGCAATAATTATAAAGGTGATGCAATTTTCAATATACAGGTGGTTCCATGAAATATGACCTATTATACAAGTAGTCATTTGTAATTAATCCCTAAACCCAAACCCCAAACCTTTTTCATTTTTCATTCACTTTTGTTATTCCTTTTCATTTTTATTCATTAGTCCCCTCCTCATTTTCCCCCTCTTTTTTATTCCATTAAAATTTCCCTAACCCAATTTTGTATTCTTGTCACACATTTTCCTCCTCATTTTCACTCCTCATGGTTTCACATTAAATGTACACAACTTTCGCAACATACCAAACCCACGTATGTCGTTGCGTTACGAGAAACATCATACACCTCATCACCATCCACCATTAACCACTTGTACAATTTTTCAAGTTGACGTTGGAAAGTCAAACAGTTTTGCTGTATTTGGTTGCACATATAAATCTTGAGGTTGCTTGTATGTATGTTGCTTTAGCTTTCTTATTCGAATATTCTGCAACATATATTTATTGTTGCGTTACTTTATGTTCCAAAAGTGATCTAAGACAACACGTCATCTAATGCAACATGTATTAATGTTGCAACAAGTTTATGCAACATAATCGTTTGCAACATTAAAGTCGCCATGTTGCAAAAGTGATGAAAATGTCGTAGTGAGACATT
>QZGG01002873.1:0-30900 GCA_006409495.1 Sedum album
AAATACTACATGCCTTTTGCAAATGTAATATCCATCCAAGACCAAGACTACAATTCAATCTAATTCTCTTATAGCTGAAACTCCAGTTTCATCAACTCATCAAAATCTGAAAAGCAAATTTTAACATTCCCAACCCCATGTTGCATAAACTCCATCTCCTGGCCGAAAGCACTGCAATCACTCGAAGCACTGGACGCCATACCTTCAAATGGTGCAAACTCGGTATAGTCAGACGATCTAAATGGAGCATTCCCATGATACGCGTTGGACTCAGATGAGTTGAAGTTTAGCAAAATGGAAGAGTCGGGGATCGGAACAGAGTCCACGAAAAGTGATGCGGGTTTTAGTAAATTGGTGCAAGTGTGGTGACCATCGTAGGTGACAGTATACATTGGTGGCTCCAATTGTGTCTGCTGAACTTGCTTGGTAGCCAGGCATCCCTGTTCCTTTTTATGGGTGCATCTAAAGTAGCTCCTAGAAATTAAGAAAATCTATTAAGTATTATTTTTGACAAATTAATACTTGAATATGAGACATCTGATAAGCTATAACAATACCGTAATATAGTTGAATCGAAAGACGATTGATTATGTAATCAGAAAGTAGGGACGCACCTAGGGAAAGGTGCACTTAGGATAACTTTTTGACCGTATTTCCTCCAAGTTTGGCCGTCGTCCACCACGGCTGGAACCACCTTAGTCCATGACTGAGATCCTTTTTCTGCAATTATTGACAAGTGAAGCATGTAAAAACGCTTGCAAGATAAACATATTTACAATGGGTAAAATGGTCATTACCATTTGAAAATTGTAGATTGTAAACTAGATTTGGAATGTCAAAAACAAGGTAAAGATCTAGGAGGACAATCAAATATGTATGAGACGGGAAGACATGATTTCAATCATTGATTTCTAATCATCCAACGGATAAAATTAAAAGTAAAAAACCTTCAAATCCAACCGCCCCGTGTTTTTTGCAAATCCAATCGCCAACTTTAATAAAAACTAACTTTAATCTCAACCGTCAGATAAATCAAATCAACGGTTGAAATTTCGTCATCCCCGTCTCACAAATACTTAATGTCCTCCTAGAACCTAATCCGTCAAAAACATAAGTGAATTTTTAACTTATATGATCGTTTAAAAGTTAGAAATTCGTAATTATAGATCAGGTTGTTCTGAATTCAAAATTGAAGTATAATTTCTTGAATATCTTAGTATTTACCTTCGCTTGTAACATCCACGGCGGCCTTTTCTAACGGAGAGGCCGCTAACGGGCCTAACGCTCTCTTCAGAATCCTCCAATGTATTCGAAATCTCATTAGATCCATGAAGATCTCCATTTCCGCAACTATCCATCGCTGTGATCGAGTTTTGAAACGACGCAATAATTTTTTCCATAAACTGATGAACCATATGCTCTTGCACTTTAACATCATCATCAAGGAAGCATTGGCGTAGCAACAAAGCTGATTCAAGCCCTGTTGTAAGGTCTTGGATTGCTCCAATCTTAGGATCATGTCTTCTTGGTGACATGTTGATATTGTTTGAAAGGTTTCAGGAGAGTAATGGAGTGAGGCTGCTGCTTTGTTGAATATGAGATGGGGAAGGATTTATAAAAAGGATTGAAATGGAAAATGGGGTTGGATTGGATTGAGACATGGTGAAAGGAAAGTCAGAGGAAGGTGGACAGGAAATTCATGAATTGTTTACATGACAGATTTTGTTGTTTTTTATGGTTTTTTATGATTAGGATCCTCACGCGCCCTGTTTTTCAAGTGCAAGGAGTGTTTAGATATTACAACTATATAAATAGGGTTAATTACAGGAAAATATCCCTATAATAGGAGTGTTTTTCCAGTAACACCCATATAATCCATTTGTTTTCAATTTTTTCAATATCACACCCGTATTATCTTATTTTTGACGACGTGTACATAACAAACTATTAATGAAAAAAATACAAATTAAGAGAAAATAAAAATACCTAAAAAACATAACAAACTTATGCTAAAATCCTACTCATCAGAAAATTTCTTCATATTCAGTTTATATTTTCACCTATATATATGTTGATAGTTCGTTATGTACAATTAACTCATGAAAAGTACTATTTTTTAAATGGTTTTCTTTTTCAAAACTTCAAATTTCTTAAAATTTTTAAATAAAAGATCTTGATTTTTTAGTTTTTACAAAATCTTGATTAATTTTCTGAATTATTTTAAAAAATAAAATTTCAACTTATATGATTTGTTAAAAAAATTATTTTTATGTATTTTTAAAAAAATTCTGATTTTTAGATTTTTTAATAATTTTTTAATTTTTTTTCTTTTTTTTCTGAATTTTATAATTATTATATAATATTTTGTTAATATATTTAATGGAATAGTACCGAAATAGTACAATGAGTGTGACATTGAAAAAATTGAAAACAAATGGGTGTTTTGTTGAAAAAAATATATATGGATGTTAGTGGAAAACACCCCTATCCCCGTAATTAACCCATGTAAATAATGTACCATAGGTAAAGTTTAAGAAAAACAAAAAGTTTAGGTGAGATGGAATGACTTAATATTAATCGTTGGATTTGATTAATCTGTGGTTGAGATTAAAGTTGGTTTTTATATAATGAGCGGTTGGATTTGCAAAAACCCTAGCGGTTGAGAGTAACGGTTATATTTTTGAATCAAATCTCATCCGTTGGATTGTTAGAATTCAACGATTGAGATCGTGTCTCACAATATCACATTTATTTATCCGTCCTCCTAGAACCCTACTCATGATACCATTAACAATAAATAAATTTTAGCAAACAGATTTTAATAAGTACAATTGGGAATTAAATTATAATTAATTATCGCAATAGGGATAGTTAATGAATTAGCTGAACTAAGATAGCACTAATTCCAAGTCTATCACTAAGATAACATTAAATTTTTGGTGGATTCGTGAATCCTACTTTTTATCCGTTGGTTGCGTTTTATCAATGCATAAAATTGTGTCAACACATTAATGAGACATCAGAGTTGCACATATTATACACATGATAAATACAATGACGTGGTGCAATCTCAGTCATTTATAAAAGCAATTAACGAATGCAAATTAAGATTCACGAGTCTACCAAAATAGATGAATGCACATAATTATACTTTTGATATAATCATATAAGTAGAAAAGGAGATAGCCTAACTATTAAACTTTTGATATTTTATCAATAAGATTCGGATTTTCTGAATGTATGGACCATCAAACATGGTAACTTTTGATGATATGAGAGAATATTTTCTAGAACGTATTGAAGTTTTTAAATAATGAATAAAGATTTTATTACAAGAAAACATTATACAGCATCCGAGAAATGGATTGGTCAAAGTAAGAATTTGAGATAAATTAGTTTATAATTAATGAAATTTAGTAGTACTAGAAGCACATTATAAAGTTGCAAACCCTGGCTGGCAAATTTAAGTCATATACATTTTGTCCTATTTAAGCGACTGCATTTCACGCGCTGGAAACTCGCGATTATTAAAGATCAACTGCAGACATTGTAATCAATGGAGTACATCATATGATGACATAATAAAATGACGTCACTAGCTCTACATCTCCTCCCACGATAGTTAGATTTTTTAATCAGGCATATTACATTTAGGAAAATGCTGTCAGCACATGGAGTTTGTTTTAACAAAATATCTCCATCTCACTTATCAATTTAATAATATTTTGATACTTTCTTAATTTACCATCAGTTGGTCATAAAATTTCAAACCGATAAACTTCCGTTTGAATGCAGAAAAAATAGTAGAATTTTTTTAAAAGAAAGATGTTAAGGAAATTAATTTTCTCATAAAAATTTGAGAAGAAAAACTTACACTGTTTCATTTGTTATTTTTTCATTTTTCTTGATGCAATTAAATACATCCAAAATATTTTTGTTTAAATTTTCAATCAAAGTTTTTTTCCGCACATCTTTTCATGAATCATCCAAACGGAGCATAAAAGAAGAGATATTGTTGATCCAGAACGGTGCGATGCACAATAAACGGGGTGTTTAGCAAAGCCCAACTACCCGTATTTATTAGATTCTTTTTCTTATATGTTTAGGTCGATGAGACCGTGGGAATCGGTATGTTAACAATCAGTGGCGGATCCAGCGAACACTGGACAGTAGGGTTTATGTCGAATTCTAAACCACCAAACTACTAGTTTTACATGTCTTATGTCTAAGTAATGAAATCTATAGATAAAATCTCAAGTTTCTCATGATTACAGGACAAGGGACTCTGTCAGCCCCCTTAGATCCGCGTCTATCAACAACACTACACAAAAAACTATCACAAGTATGTAACTATATGCCAATGTTTATTTCTTTTCATAATTTAAAAGTTTTAATTTGTTACTGTGTAAATATATATATATATATATATATATATATACAATGATTTTTATAATTAGAATATTAGTATAGAGTTATGAGTCAGAGGGATGGTATCTTTTTGTGAGACAGGGAGACATGATCACAACCGTTTATTTTTATAAATCTAACAGTTGTGATCAAATATATTCATTTAATTAAAGTAGGGGACAAGTGTGCACAAAATGCGGAGCGGTTGATATAAGTAATCTTTGATCTCATCCATTCATTGATAAAAATAAACGGATGAGATGGTGTTCTTCAGTTTAACATTTATTTACATGTCTCACTTGATCCTACTTCTATTAGTGTAATATTCATAAATGTTTAAAATAACTGAAAAATGCAGAAATTCGGGAAAAATGATAACTATACATTAAAAAATATTTCTATAAAATAAAATTAAAACACTAAATTCTCACTAATAAATACTATTTTCGAAATCAAAATTGAAATCATTAAATAAATAAATGGTTAAAAGAAAAAATGTTGAAATTTTTGATAAACTAAAATATGTAAAAAAAATTGATGAAAATATGAATAATTAGCTTTTCTACAATTGATCAATCCAAATAAGTATAGTTTCACGGCTTTGATCATAGTTTCTATTAACAAAATATAATTTTTATTAGATTATAAAATATGGGTCATATACACTAATATAATTTATTAAAAAAATAGATCAACGGAACAGATTTTTAACCAAATCAAATATAAAAGTTACCAAATATGGAATTAAAATAATTCGAAATTAAATGCGAGGGGTAATTGAGGTACAACATAATAAGGTTGTTTCACGACCCACTCACCCAAAAAAGAGGTCATTTTGAATTGTGAAACAACCTCCGAAAATCAGACGAAGAAACGAATTCCGCCGCTCGCCCCGTTGTTATTATCCTCGTCGATTTTTCATCATCCGCTCCGCACATGTCTTCGCTCGACTTTAAGTTATCATAGGGTTTCGTGTGTCTGTTTTGTTAGGATTTTATTTAAACAGTGGTTGCGATTTAGTTAGGGTTTCAATTTGTGTATTTTTCTGACATTTGATGTCTAACATTGCGAATCGACTTACAATTATACACATCGGCAGCGATCCGGTTGATACAGTTTGTTAAGCATACATATATCGTAAGGTTCAAAAATATTACATGGTTTATGAACCATGCTTAACTATTTGGTGAACCATATACGAGTAGTATGGTCCTAATAATTGTGGATTATGGTTCATGAACCATGTTTAACAATTTATTGAACCATACTCTATGATTTTTTTGTATTTGATTGGAGCATATAATTCACGTTGAATGCTTTCAGAAAAGAGTTTTATATACGCTAAGAAACTTTTACATTGTGTGAATACTGTCTCGGAGCCACAACGAGTTGAAAGTCGGTTTGGAATATAAGTTGAACAACCACTGCAAAAAATACTGAGTTTCTGATATGTAATATGCAAAATGCTTGTATGGTTCGTAATTTATCACTAGCTGGTTCATGAACCATATTACAAAAACCATAACTATCATTAGCCGGTGCATGAACCATATTCTGGTAAATTGTCAATATATGTATGGTCCAATAATTTGGTAACTATGGTTCTAAAAACCATCCATTATAAATACTTGAAACATATCGACGAGAAGATTTAAAATAGATTCGAATCAATTTTGTTTTTGGACGCACATTATTGTTGTTATCAGTTGGCGGATTTTAAGGAGATATTATGCTAATCAAAATTTAAATTTGATTATTTAGCGTCACTTTACAAAGTTGCCCTTTTGTTTTATTTTGGTAACAATTTCAATGTGTATTTTACACCGTCCGATTGAAATCAATTGAGGGTTAGGGTGCTTTTATATTTTTTATGAAAATTATCACTTTATACCTGATCCCTTCCCATAAAAGATTGATACAAATATATTTGTACTTTTATTGATTATTTTTATCACTTCATTATCCAATACAGATACCAGTTTTAGAAATTAAAGTTGCTGTTTTAATCGATCAATTTTCAAAAAATATTTTTCTATATTGGAAATTTTATTTTAAAAGTTCAATTTGTTTCTTTTTGAAATATTCCCTGTATTTTCAGCATTTTTTTGGTACTTGTTGAGTTTTATACTAATATAACGACATATGTTACAAAATAGACTTCACGAAAATACACAATATTTATAAGGATTTTTTGCCGTAAACCACCCTTTCAATAGCTCAATATAAACGAAACCATCCCTTCAAATTTTTTTGAGATAACCACCCATCAATTCGAAAATCGTTAAATCCTAACACCGCATCGCCAGTTTTGGAGTCTTTTGCCTGAAAATTGATATTTTTACTAAGTTGACTATGCTTAAGGGTCCGCAGAAATAATGCCTTAAGGGTACGAAGATCTCTCGGTCCGGCCCGGATCAGAAAGTTCAGCAGCCGTATAAATAGGATTTTTATCCTAATCATTTGGAGGCGGCTAGCACCCAACTCTTCCTCTTGAAACTCAGTTTTAGATTAGTTTTGTATTTCATGTGTAGCTAATTCCCTTCACAGTTTGGGGAATTGAGTTGCAACAGTGTATGAGATCATTGAATATCATGTTTTAATTTAGTGAATTCTGTTCTTGTATCAACTTGACTTAGCCTAGCGGTGAAATTAGGCTTATACCAACAGTATGATATTTGATTGGATTGTCATAGTAGCAAAGCCTATCAGTGGAACTATTATGTTGATTTAATTAGGTAATTAGTACATCTTCTTGAGACTCTAGCGGGTAATAGAAGATAGAACTAGAATTAGATAAAAACTATAGTGGGATTATCTAATTAGAACAATTATAATTGGATTGGATTTATGTATGTCTGGTCTATGATTACTGGTTGCAACGAGATTCCCTGAACTGTGTTTTTCTTTTATTTGTAAAACTATTAGTTGTTAGCTTTAAATCAATCTCAAAAACCCCCTTTTAGGAGTAGGATTAGTAGTATAACTCTTAGACTAGATTACTTTCTCTTGGTTTTGACCCTACTTATCACTGTACTAGTGTTTGTAGGAATATAAATTTAGATTTGCAGTGCACAACGACGCGCTGTCAAATTTTAGCGCTGTTTTCAAGAAAAACAACTTTAGTTTAAGAGTTTTAACTCAAAATATTTTTTTGCAGTTTTTATTTTTTAAATCTGAAAAATATTTGACCTTGTTACAATGACAGATGCAGGAATGCATAATCAGCAGCGTATGGATGATGGGACAGATAGACAGAATCAGAATTTACCATTACCACCAGCAGATCCAAGTTTAGTGGTTTGCCAGGAGCGAATGCTACTAGGCATTTACAGAAGTTTAATGAGATTTGCCAGACACTGAAGCCTAACTCAGCTCCGGAGGACATGTTTAAATTATGTGTTTTCTATTGAGTTGAACTGACTGTGCAAAATCTCGGTTTTTGTCTCTGAGTTCAGTTAATATTTATAACTAGGAGCAGATGCAAAGAGTCTTTATAGGGAAGTACTATCCACCAAGGAGAGCTTTGCAGGTCCGGAGACAGTCATCCACTGTCCAACATGGATGAACCATTATTTGAGTATCTGGAAAGTTTTAGAGGATTGGAGCAGAGCTGTTGTACACTGGATACGGACGAGCACATGCATGTTACATATTTGCTAAAAGGAATGAGATGGCTTGATAGGATGCTCTTGGATGCTGCAGCTGGTGGTGCCATGTTCAACAAACCACTGGTTGTTATGCGACAAATCATAGCTGAATATGTGTAGAGTGCTCAGTTTAGAGAAGGAACCAATAGAGTGGATGAGCCTAGGCGTACAGGGAATGTGTCACAGGTCTCTGAACATAGTGTCATTACTAACGTGAACACAGCTCAGATGGCTCAGGAGATTAGAGAGCTGAAGGAAATGTTGCAGCAACTGAGACAGTAAAACCTTGTGGTTTTGTGGTGCTACTAGTCACAAATCAGATGAGTGTCCGACACTTCTTAAAGATTAGACAGCTGAGGTGAATACAATGAGAGAATACCATAATTATAGTGATAGACAAGGACCTAGGCCGCTGTGGACTAGACAGTATAAATAGGATTGGAACAATCAACCTCCACCCTATTAGCCGTCGTTCAATCAACAAAACGGATATTCAACAAATAATGCGGATGGAGGAGATGCTTCGAGAGCTACTAAAGGAACAAAGAGAGATGTGGAAGGAGCTAGCAGACACACAGAAACAATTTTGGATCTCAATAGTATCAATCTAATGAGATTGAGAGGTGAAAAGGAGTTGGAAGACGGTGCAAATGACAAATTACTTTACCGTCCACAGATCTCTCGGCCCGGCTCAGTTCAAAGAGTTCAGCAGCCATATAAATAGGGTTTTTACCCTAATCAATTGGAGGCGGCTACCAGCCAACTCTTCCTCTTCGAACTCAGTTTTAGATTTGTTTGAGTTGCAACATTCTATGAGATCATTAAATAGCATGTTTTAATATTGTGAATTATTTTCTTATTATGTGTTGCATGCTTTGTTATTTACTTGACTTAGCCTAGCGGTGAAATTAGGCTTATATCAACTGCATGATATTTAATTGGATTGTCATAGAGCCAAAGCCTAGCGTTGAAACTATTTTGTTGATTTAATTAGGTATTTGCCACATCTTCTTGAGACTCTAGCGGATAATAGAAGATAGAACTAGAATTAGGTAAAAACCTTAGCAGGACTATCTAATTAGAACAATTATAATTTACTGGATTGATGCATGTCTGGTCTATGATTACTTGTTGCAACGAGATTCTCTGAACTGTATTCTTCTTTTATTTGTAAAACTCTTAGTTGTTAGATTCAAACCAATTTCAAAAAAACCCCCTTTTAGGAGTAGGATTAGTAGTATAACTCTTAGACTAGATTACTTTCTCTTGGATTCGGCTCTACTTATCTCTGTACAAGTGTTTGTAGGAATATAAATTTATATTTGCAGTGCACAACGACGCGCAGTCAAACTTGAGCTTCGTTTTGATGCCTAAGATCTGATCCGTGGGCCTGATTCACGAAACCTGATTAAGTCCGACATAAATTAGGTGAGTATTTCAATTCAATATACTTAATTTTTTTAACATATTTCTCCATACAAATAGAATATATTTCTACTTGTATCTTAGTATTTCAATTTATTTTAAAATATACTCTTTACTTTTCATTATTTTGTTTCATTTCATTATTATATATCTTAGGTAAAGATATAAGAGGACAATCAAATTTTGTGAGACCATAGGACTTGATCTCAAGCGTTGAATTCTAATCATCCAACAAATGCAACTTCCCTGTGTTTTTCGCAAATCCAACCGCCAACTGTAATAAAAACTAACTTTAATCTCAACCGTCAGATTAATCAAATCAACGACTAAATTTTGATCATATTTCTTACAATAAATTAATGTCTTACATGATCCTAACTCTACATATCTAATATATATTGTAGAAAATATAAGCATTATTTTAAAAACATTTTTATGCTCTATTATTGTAAACTAATAAACAGTAATATTTTAATTACAAATGCGATTTTTAATTAAATTTTAATAGGTATGGATCCGTGGGCCGGACATTGTGATTTTTATCAATTCCGGCCCAGTTCAATGATTAATGATAGGCCGAGAATATTATAATCGGGTCGATTAAGGCTTATGTTTTTCGATCGGGCCGGGCTGGATCGCAAATTTTTAGATTTATACTTGGGCCGGGCAGGTTCATTCTAAAATATACTAATGAGCTTAAGATAGCCTCAAGGCCGGCCCAACCCTCCCCTAAAATTATAAGGCTTAGGGTTTTATCGGACACATATACTCTTGAAGAAGTTAAAATTGCATTATTTCAGATCCATCCCGGCAAATCTCCAGGTATTGATGGTTACCCTGCTTTATTCTTTCAAAAATTTTGGAACTCTATCAGTCATGACTTCTCTTCTGAAGTTCTGCAATTTGTCAACAATGGAATCATAGATACTGAAAATAATGTCACACTCATAGTTCTTATTCCTAAGGTTAAAGGTGCTCATTCGATGCAAGATTTTAGACCTATAAGCCTAAATGGAGTTCTAGTTAAAGTAATCGCAAAGATGTGGGTAGGGGTGGGCAAAAACCGCACCGGAAGTGGAAACCGCCTGCACCACACCGCAAATGCGGGTTCGGAAACCGCACCGCATTTAAATGGTGCGGTTGCGGTTTTAGTTTTCAAGCAAACCGCTTAATGCGGTGCGGTTGTGGTTTTACTTTTCAAGTAAACCGCGATAAACCGCACCGCACCGCATTATTAAAAAATATATAAATATATATAATTAAGTATATTTAGTATAATTGATGTAGTTTTTATAGAATAATATAATGAATTAATTAGATAAACTATAATTATATACATTATTATTACTAATTCTATCATATTTCTTGAAATATATGGTATGTAAACGTTTAAAATTACTTATTTTGTAATTTAATTACGTTTTAAGTAGACCCGTCAAATGGATGGACGGGTGATAAATGGATGGACGGTAAATGGACGGATGATAAACGGTTGTCATCCGTTTAATCCGTTAAACTTAAATGGATTAAATGAATGGATTGTAAATGGATGACTGATTAATGGATAATCCATTTATCCGTTTACCATTCATTTATCCGTTTACCATCCATGTCCATTTACCATCCGTTTATCCATTTATCATCCGTTTATCCGTTTATGAGTTAATTGTAAATGAATGGTAATAAGATAATAAACGGATGGTAAATGGACGCTAAATGGATAGTGGTTCATCCGTCAATCTGTTTACCATCCATTTATTAAACGGATGGTAGATGGATATGGTTCATCCGTTCCATCCATTTAATAAACGGATGGTAAACGGATATGATGACTTTATCCGTTTAATTAAACGGATGGTTAATGGATTGAATTAAATGGACGGGTGATGGACACCAAAACGGATATCGATAAATTTGACATGTCTAGTTTTAAGTGTATTTATAAAAGATTAATAGAAAGCGGTTTTCAAACCGAACCGCACCGCACCACACCGCATATTCCGGGAACCACATTTTTTAAAAACCGCATTATGTGGTGCGGATATGGTTTCAAAAATAGTCAAACCGCATAATGCGGTGCGGTTGCGGTTTTACCCTCAAACCGCACCAAACCGCACCGCGCCCACCCCTAGATGTGGGTGAACCGATTACAGTCTGTCCTTAATGATATAATATCTCCTTATCAATCAGCGTTCCTAAAGGGCTGGTTGATTACGGATAATATAATAGTTGCGCATGAGCTATCTCATTTTATGAATTCTAGAACTTCTCAAAAGATAGGATATGCTACATTGAAGCTTGACATGTCTAAAGCGTTTGATAGACTAGAATGGAGTTTTCTTGAGAAAGTATTGTTAAATTTTGGTTTCCATCCTTTGTGGGTCAGTCGGGTTATGACATTTACAAAATCAGTTCAATACCGAATCCGTATTAATGGTATTTTATCAGATTTGATACTACCTAGTAGAGGTCTACGGCAGGGCGACCCAATGTCCCCTTACCTGTTTATCTTGTGCATGGAGTGGCTGCATTATGCTATACTTAGAGAAAAAACACTTCAGTTTTTAGTCGGTATCAAAATCAATCCTAGAGCGCCTGATATTACTCATTTAATGTTTGTTGATGACTGTTTGCTCTTTTTTTCAACCAATGTTATGTCTGCTCACAGAATCAAGTACACTCTAAGTATTTTTGAAGCATGTTCTGGCCAGCATGTGAACTACAACAAATCTCATATTTGTTTTAGTAAAAACGTTGGTTTGAATGACAAGCAACAGTTATCAAATATTTTAGGCGTACAATGCATTGATAAAATACCTAAGTATCTCGGAATGCCTCTGCTTTTGGATAGAAGAAAATCATATTCATATTCTGCCTTAGTTGAGTCTTTTCAAAATAAAATTCAAAATTGGGAGGCTAAGCAATTATCTGTGGGTGGAAAGGAAGTCCTCATCAAAGCTGTTTTATTATCAATGCCACAATATCCTATGTCATGTTATATTCTTCCTGATAAAGTCATTAATAAATTGCATATTCTGATCAGTAAATTTTGGTGGAATCGCTCCGGTCATTCACGTAACATTAGCTGGATCAAGTGGTCAATTATGCAGGAGAATATGGACACTGGAGGTATGGGTTTTCGTGACTTGAAGCTTGTCAATTTTTCACTAATTGCCAAGCAAGTTTGGCGTCTAATTGTATATCCCGATCTCTGATGTCACGACTATTGAAGTCTAAATATTTCCCACACACATCTTTATTTGCTGCTCGTAAAGGATATAAATCATCTTCCATTTGGCATGCTTTTTGGAAAGTGGCTCAATTTATCAAGCCTTTTATTGTCACTAATGTATCAACTGGGAAAATCTTATGGACAAGCAGCAGAGATGGAGTTTTAACCGTCAAGTCGGCTTATCTTTTACTCAAGACTCAGTTAGACACAAGTAACCATGATCTTACTCAGCAAGCAGGTCATACTTCAAATCCTTCCCTTGTTCACAAGTTTTGGAAAATTTTATGGAAGATTAATATCCCTAGGAAAATAAAGATCTTTGCATGGAAAGTTTATTATAATGGCATTCCTAGTGGTAAGAATTTGCTTATGAAACACTGCCTTATTGATCCACAGTGCTGCATTTGCGGCTGTTCAGTTGAAACCACCTCTCATATTCTCTTACATTGTTGGTGGTCTCGTGCTATTTGGTTGAAGTTTGATTTTTTATTAATATCAATCTGGACAGTTTCTCTGATGTGGCTGATTGGTTGTTTCATTGTTGTTTTCATCTGAATGGAAATCAGTTCACCATAATTATTGTGGTAATATGGTTTATCTGGTTCCATCGAAACAGCGTCTATCATGGGTCTCAAATGTTGGCGGTTGATTCAGCATATTTTAAAATTAGTACTGAAACACAAATAAGAATCATAAATTGATTCAGAACTTACCAAGTCACGAGGCTTGCCCACATACTTATCGAGTTTTGGGTAATCATTCATGTCGCTATCCAATATTTCCACTGAATTTTTTTTCAGATTTACTACTAGAACGTAGTAATCCTCTGATTCCCACATTGGGAAGAATATCTTCACGAAGGCAAGAATTAAATTTTTAGTCTTAGTACATATAGTGATAAAAGGTTGATTACAAGGAGTGGAGGAATACCATGTCCAAGTTGCGGATCAAGTTCCCAGATTTATCTTCCAGCTCATACTCCAACACATTTTTAAATGCTTTTCTTCTAAGATCCTCTTCCATCACGTCCAGAACCTCCTGCATATGTTTTTAAAATTTAATACATAGTTTACGTAAAAACAATTGTTTTGAATATAATTTTAAAAATAAATTGTTTACACAGATATATAGTGTGAAGAAGTAGCGCATTGGTGATTCAGTGCTCTTTAATTTCTCCATGTGATTTAGTAAAATGGCCCAAGCACAGATCACCCCTTCGTTAACCAGTTGTCCGTCTTCCATGCTTTCAAAAACTTCTCTACGAAATTCCATGGTCTTATACTTGTAAATAATTTCCCTGCACATTGAGACACCAAATTAGTACAAATTTTCTCCTTGTCCATTGAAGGACCAACTGAGGTTCAAATAATCTTCCTGCACACTGAAGTAAGAATGTGCATTTGGTATTTAAATTACTGTCAAGCCTTACCTTGGATCTCCATTCAATGAGAATAACCAATCGCACAATATATCTGCTTCTACTCCAATCTTTTTCACGTCCACCGGGCGGCTAATATAGGGTGATTTCCTAGACCTTGAGACTCCCCTTTGTCTTTTTTTCCTTGTGCTGCGTTTTTCACCCTCTGATCCCGTATCGTCAAATTCCAACTCTTGCCTTATGAAGTTGATCAATTTGTCATTAGTAACCAGCCCTTCAGTTTCTGTATCCACATCCTCTTTTTCTTCCTCATTTTCTTCATTGTTTGCAGTTGGTTCATCTAAATCTGCATTGTTTGCATTTTCTTCATCCATCCCATTTTCTTCATCAATCTCATTTTCTACTGCTTGCACATCCTCCATTGGTGTTTGATCCTCGGATGGTTTGTTAGTTGAATTGTTATCCAAGAGCTCATCTTCAAATAGATTCACTGGGGTAATATCGGTTCTCTAGAACGGCCAATGCTCACCATTTCTGTTCGTAAATCATCCATTGCTTTACACGGAAACCCTCCTGAAGGCGGACCTGTGTACCCCACTCTCTTTGACACTAGTTTATCAAGTGCTTCCAATTCAGCACTTTCTGGATAATCCATTAATGTTGCGGCAAAGATACAGTTGAAATCAGCTCGTAAGTTCTCGTAATGGAGTCTTGCTTCTTCCATTTCATCTGCACGTTGTTTTAACTCAGCTATTGTTGCCTACATTAATTGCATCAACGGCATAAGCACAGATGAACATCAAAAATGAATTAATGTGAAACATCAATTGATTAGTAAGATTTTTTTTAAATACGTTTACCTTGTAAACCTCCCAAGGAGTTGCTTCCTTTTTTTGGAAAAATGTCCGTCCTCCTGTGTAAAATAATTTTGGTAGTTATAATGAACAAATAGTTAAACATATGTCAAATTTAGTCCCCATACCCCTGTCCTGTTTGTTTCTGTTCTCCCCCCGAGTCTTGTTTCTGGTGTATGACATAGTTCGTTTTCTGATACTACTCGATTGATCATCTCATACACGTTTTCTTCATCGATAACCTATGGTGTATCAATCAGAGAATAAAAGTTCTGTTCAAATTCTCGATAACCTATAACCTAACCTATGATGTATCAATCAAAGAATAAATAAATAAATTCATACCTCTAATACTCGTTGTGTTTGGTTATTGCTCTGCTGTTTTTTGGAGCCAGAGCCGGTTTCCTTTTGAAACTCAACATGTTCCAAAATTTCATCAACATTTTCTTCCAATGTATTCTATGCAGAATATAGTTAATGTTAATATGAATAAATATAAAATCAGATCCTTACAATTATCTATATAAGATACCTGTTCATCATCCATCTCTTCTGATATTCTTGCTTTAGTCTTCCCCTTATTTTTTGCATAGAAAGGGTTAACCTTGCCCTTTCCAAACCCTCCATTGTCTAGTTCATATTCCACCCTTCGTCTCAATTCCTCTTGCGTCCATGACTTGAAGACTGATCTTTTTTTTATGCTTGAATCCGTCACATATAACCATTTCACAATATAATATCTGCACAAAAGGTCTATTAGTATGGATTCTGCAATAAGATAGTGTACTCAAAAACAAGAAACATAAATACATAAGAATTCTCAACTTACCGCTAATAGTATTAATGGACCAGAATATGACTTTGACCTTTTGGCTAGCAGATCTATCTTTCCTTTTTTCGCCTTTCAAGAATAAATCCACACCAATCGTAATCTGGAATCTTCTTAGTCTTTTTCAGGATACTTAAGATGCGAAGGTTACAGTCCCCGTTCCGCAGGAGTTCAATCATTGTAGAGTAAAATAAGACCATGAAGTGTCGCTTGAACCATCTTTTACCCATTTGCTGAGTCTTCATTTCACGAATTAAGGCTGCAGGTGTCACACTTCCTTTAGTTATTTGTAATTGCGCCCTCCATTTTTGTACTGTTTGGCAGGTCGGATCGACTCTAGCTGGAATCAGGATCTCCTCTCCTCCATAAGGGAACCCAAAGATCTTATGTACGTGCCACGGAGTTATTTCCACTAACCCTTTTTCCAAGACAAATCCACATCTTTTGGCATCAAATGAATCAATCAACCATGTTGCGAATTCTCTAGGCATTTCTGTAATCCTGAGAAGGCAAATATTCTCAAACCCCATTTCCTTGATGATGTTTATTTCCTCCTGATTCAGACTTTGTAGTGCTTTAACCAATTTCGGAGAAGCATTACGCATTCCTACTTCTTCCATGTTTGTAGGTTCCTCATCAGCCGCCCATTCTGTTTCGTAAAGTGCAAGACCAAAGTTACATCTCGTCGGTAAAATCTAACTTAACATCCCGACATGAGGTGAACCAAGAAAGCAATGTGTCAAAGCAATGTGTTCAAGCAATGTGTCAAAGCAATGTGTGCAACCCTAATTTTCATACGGACATAACCAGCATACCTGATTCTAACTTAACATCCCGACATATACCTGATTCTTAACATCCCGACATAACCCTGTTCAAGCATTTCAATCCCCATCTTGAATCAAACGCAAAAAATCTAACTTAACATTCCGACATAAATCAAACGCAAAAAATCTAACTTAACCCTGTTCAAGCAATTTGTGCAACCCTAAATCTGGAAAGTTTAAAAAGGAAGCCGTGGGTTTGCGTTATCATACCGTTCCCGCGCCCCATATTGAAATTCTGTTCGCTGTTCGTAGTCTCCTTCATGAGAGTCGCCGTTCTTCAAAGTCTCCGTTCTTCAAAGGAATTTTGCAGATGTAATTTGAATTTGGTTTGAACGTTCAGTTCAGCTTGAAGACTCCTGCACTGTTCAAACCCACTTGTGCTGCTGCAACGTGCAAAACCCAACTGTAGATTGCAGACGGACACTCAACATCCATCGCGTCGCGTCTGCTTTCCATTGGGAACATACATGCATCGATCCTGCACATTTCGTTTTCCGATTTTACCCCTGCATCGAGCTCATATTGCAAAATTGCATATGCACATAAAAGCAACGTGGCAGCATCCTGCGTGCAGATTGAAGCGATGCTGACCGTCCGATCCCCATTGGGTCTCAAGGGAACCGAACTCTCTTTCTCCTTACTTTTATCGTGTTTTCTTGAAGGGGTCATTTGAATTATAATCACAATATATTCCACTGTGATATTAAATACTTTTCATCATAAAATTCAGAATCTAGTTTTGTTTATTAATACCCCTAATCAAAATACTAAATCTTGAAATATGGCATGAAATCGCCCTGAAAGAAAAATTCAGAAAAACAAAATTATCAAATACAATTGGGATCACATACAGAGATTATTTCAACTGCTGCTGGTTTTCGTTGATTGAGATTTTAGGGTTTTTATTCACTTGCAAAAAAAACTGCGTGCTGTGCTCTGCTTCCTTTTTTCTTTTATATAAACATTTTATCGTTTGACGTTACTTTTGTCTTCGTGCCATCCTCCTCGTTTCCCCAATTCACACGACACGCTTTCTACGATCCCCAACCTATCGCCAATTTCCCGGTACGTTTCTCCGATCATCCGATTTCTAAATCTTTCCTGACATCTGATTCGTGTGATGATTTGATCCTCAGTTTTCGTTGGTTTCGGTATCAATTTATTGCCAATTTTGGGATTAGGGTTTACTGCAAGTTCGCTCCTTTTTTATTTTAATCGATAAAAGTGATTACTTTTTTAGGGTTTTGATCTGTTAACATGTCTGAAGGCTGATGATTACCATTTTATTTAATGACTGCAGCTCTGAGCAATTTGATGTTGGATTAGGTTGGGGACAGCCTCGCCCCGTTGGACCGGACGGCATCTGTTCTTCGGGATTGTACTTATTTACAAACCATTGAATAATTTGAATTACACAAGGATAAAGTGATGGGATTGAAATTCTATCATTGTGTTGCTATTGCACTGTTTGTTGCGGTACTTTTGGGTCATGTATCATCGGAATCTGAGCAACTTAAACAGCCTGAGGTGAGATCTGCTCCGCGTATAAATGTTGGAGTTAATGTTATAGATGGTGCTGGTAAGAAGAGCGAGTTTCAGATTAAGGATGTTGTGGGGAAAGTTATTGATGACAAGAGGAGTGTAGAATCCAGAGTTTCGGTTTCAACTGTTGCTTTGTTTACGCTTGTAATGGCTGCTGCCACTGGTTTGGGTGCGGTTCCTTTTTTCTTTGTGGAGCTTGATCCGAAGTGGGCAGGAATATGCAATGGTATGGCTGCTGGTGTTATGTTAGCAGCCAGCTTTGATCTTATACAAGAAGGGCAGCAACATGGTGCAGGGAGTTGGGTTGTCATTGGTTTATTGTCTGGGGGCATTTTCATTTTGCTTTGCAAGAAGGTTAGAGGCTAGAATTGTCTTCTTTTTTTTGACTTTTTATTGTTGGATTTTCAAACGTGCACACTTTCCGGAACCGTTGTAATGCATAGTAATTAGTCTTACATTGTAGCTGTTGTCTCTTTTTGCACTGCAGTTTCTTGAACATTATGGAGAAGTGAGTATGTTGGACTTAAAGGGTGCAGATGCAGCTAAAGCAGTACTCGTCATTGGAATCATGACTCTTCACTCCTTTGGCGAGGGATCCGGTGTTGGAGTTTCCTTTGCTGGTTCTAAAGGTTTCTCTCAAGGCCTTTTGATAACGTTGGCAATAGCTGTGCATAATATACCCGAAGGATTAGCAGTCAGTATGGTGCTTGCATCCAGAGGTGTGTCTCCTCAGAATGCAATGTTGTGGAGCATTATTACATCTTTACCGCAGGTAATCATGACTCTTCTCTCAGTGTTGTGTCACCTCAGAATGCGATGTTGTGGAATTACCGCAGCAAATGCATCAGTGTGGCCAATGTATGTTCTGATTGCCAGTTAGTTTTTTAAATTGACTGTGGTTCTGAATATTTTGGATGCAGCCTATTGTGGCTGTTCCCGCTTTCATCTGCGCTGATGCCTTCAACAAAGTTTTACCTTTCTGTACGGGGTTTGCTGCTGGATGTATGATCTGGATGGTAATGGCCGAGGTACTTCCAGATGGATTCAAGGTACTAGCGCAATCTCTAGTCTGTATTTGACTTGAGTTTTATATCCTGTTTTAGCTACTACTTCCCGATATTATTGCGAGTTGTCAATATGAATTCTTTTATGTGTAAGAAAAGTCAAATGTGTCAATCTCAGTTACCAAGCTGACTCTTGGAGAATTATAGATGGAAAACAACTAATATACTTCTCAATATTTCAATTGTGATAAAAAATCATTTAGCAAGACAAAAACAAAGAAACTCAATATTAATCATATACGGTCATATTAAGGTTTACTCATTACTTATCAGGAAGGTTTAATAGTTATGAATGATCTATGGATTATAGCATTTCACTAGAGACTCTATAGAAACTTCTTAGGGTTTGATTATGTTTCTTCTTTCAGGAAGCGTCTCCCACACAAGTTGCATCTGCCGCTACTTTGTCTGTGGCGTTTATGGAAGCACTGAGCACTCTTTTTGCGAGTTTCACTCACGGCTACAGGTGAATCTTGAGAAAGTTATAGTGTTCTTATATTTTTTACGACTCCTTGTAGAAATAGTCGCTGCAAATTTGTTGCATGAAATTGCTTCATGTACTATTTCCAGTTCTAATTAGTTCTTTCTTCCTGCAGCTCTGAGGATGCTTCTGGCTTTTTTGTTTCATTATTATTTGGTCTCGGCCCTCTACTGGGTGGCATGATTCTTGTGTGCTTTGCGCTCGCATTCCGTCTCCAGCATGCACTTCTCACTGGGTTAGCATCCGGAATTGCATTTGTCCTTTGTGCTTGGCGACCCTCACAACTACTTATTTCCTCAAAGCTGGGGTTCATACCAATCCTTCTTTTGTTTGGATTGGGATCTCTTTTTGTCCACATCTCAACCACACATATTCTGAAAGTTGTTGGGCGCAAGAGAAACTCAATGAACAATCTTCACTGTAACCGGCTTCCCCATGATGTCCACACCCTCAAAGCATTCTTATCAGTGGAACAATCGCCATATCCACGCTTTTGCAGAAGACTTGCTCTTGCGTTGCTGCCCAAAAGCTATGGTCTTGGCCGTCACATGGTTCTCCCAGTTTCTCTGCACGGACTCCCTCGTGGTGCAGCTGTTGCTAGCTGTCTATGGTGCCACTGACAGCTGGCATGGAGCCCTTGCAGCAGCAACTGTTATTGGATTCGTAGGTCCTTCATCTGCTATCGGTTCCATACTTGCTGGCATAGACTATAGTGGACTGGACCATCTTATGGTATTCGCATGTGGAGGACTTCTTCCAAGCTTCTTAAGAATTGCCAAAAGAGCTGTGAGAGTGGATATGCGTAAGAGTATTTGCGGCATGATAATAGGCCTAGTGTTTGCTACAATGTGTTTAACTTGTACAAAACTGGTCTGTTTGCACACGCCTTACTGTAATTCTGCACCTGAAGCAGTTAGGTAAGGTAAATCAGTAACTTGGCTGTTCATCATAACTGCATATACAAAGGACTTCATTTGAACTCATACTCGCCTTTTTTGAGAAAAATAAAAAGTATCTGTCTGTCGGATTCTAACATCCAAGAACTTTCAAGGAAAAACATGTTTTGAAATTGATACTTATTAGATTTAGGGTTAGATGACAAAGCGTAGGTGATATTTTTTTAAAAATTATTTCTCAAGAAGAAATGCATTCACGAGGACTTGAAATACTGACCTCTAAGATCATAGACCGAGTGTTCTAAGATCATAGACCATGTGTACGCATTAACATGTTCTTTTGAGTCAACCTCAAACTAACTCAATGATACTTATTTCAATTTATGTCAGTGAATAGAACGTGAGAACTTAATATAAGCTTTGAACTTATCTAAGCTACTGACAGCAACACTTGACTTTTGTGCCAAGAAAATAGGTATTTAAAGTACTTAAATAAAAAGTGCAACTGATGAAATTTTAAGTGCAAAGAAACAAAAATGTCTGATCATGTCGGCAAGTTCTAAGCAATTAAGGTAAAAGATCTTCTGTTCTGATCCTAAAGCAGCAAAATGTGTACCATGGAAAAGAACAATGGTGTCCTGCATTTCCCTCAGTCATAAGATGATTTGCTTTTGCCGTCATCGGTAGTTTCATCAAGCAACTTTTCATTCTCCTCAACTGAAGTGGTTTCCGCAACAACTATTTTCTCTTTGTCAGCGGCACTCTGAGAACCAGTCAGTCTTGCTAGTGTAACAAATGTAACGCCTCCAACTACATTGTTCAACATTCTCATTACCAGCACGGAACTCTTAAACACAAATGGAGGAAGCAACTTTTCTGATACAAACTCAATCCCATTCAGCGCTTGGTATCTGAAGTTACTGCTAAAACCCATGTGAGCAGCCCAAGTCATTGCGTTGAGGAGCGTTGGAGGAGGCTTGTTTGGTGTCTCAAAATCAGGATCCATTTTCTTTTTCAGACTTATTAGGCCATTGGAGATTGCTGTTCCTACTAGCCCAGCAGCGAACCCCACTGCAGCAAACACAATCCCTTTGTACACAAAAGTACCAAATCGATCCATTATGCTAAATGCACCTGGCTCAAACATGTGACTTGAGGGACAGCTGGCAAAGATCGCTGGGAGTGTTGAAGCTGTGGATGACACTGTAGGTGCTAATAAGTACATCAGAAGGAAGTTCACAATGCTGCCGACCACGAGAGTTGAAAACACCAAATCAAGTTCATTAAGTCCAAAATTTGGACGACCAGCCATATCACCCACAATGCAGGCACTTACCCCAACCAACTCCTCCATCAGCACCTTGAAAGGAAATTGTGGATCGGCTGCAACTCTCGACCTCCATCCATTAACAAAAAAGCCAAGAATCCCCCATGAGTTACCAGAACCTCCTTCCTCATCTCCATTCCTTCCACCATCATCTCCACCGCCATCCCCATTTCCACCATGCCCATTATTCCCATTACCAGATGAAAACACCACAAAATCATCGAGTGACTTGACCTGGTTAATTGTTCTTGCTTTCAAAGGATTAAAATTAAGATTTCCAGTGCGAAATGATGCCGAGGAATTCATAAATAAGCGCATTGTATCAACTTTAGGACCAATTTCTGGAATCTGCTGTCTCTTGCAGTTCACAGAATGATGGAGCAGCGACATAGTAGTCATTATTTATCCAACAAGTCTGACTCCCTGACTGCAGGTTATCAACCAAATACCAATTAAAAGTTAAAACTAATATCCCTGAAAGCTAAAACATAGAAAAACTCTAAAACCTAAACGATACACAAAAACCCAATTCAAAATTAATAATATTGTAGTTATACCTCGGACTCTTGGTTCAGAATAAAATTATTTTGTAGTTTGACGCAAACTGTTCGAAAAAATCATATATTGATCATACAAATGAAGAGCTCTAAACCATACAATGGCCCCCTTGAGTATGCATTTTCTTACTACTTGTTTCATCAATAATAGTCGTAATTTTTACAAATGAATACTACCTAATTTCGGTAAGTTTGGAAGCCGGCGGAAAATTAATAAAATTAAAAACATGGAAACATTTTGTCAACTACAAATGGGGTTGTAAATAAAAACATGAACAACAACAATGAAACACAAAAATTGAACAAGACATCCAACAGGAATATGAAGAATGTGTGCATGCAACAAAAATCATAGTGACAATTTGATTAAAAACAATTGAATTGATAAATCGATGTTTTGAGAACAAATAAATAAAACTGGGAGTGAGTGATGAGTTGAAGTGGTGAACCTGATCGATCAATCGCGATCCGGTCTCGAGTAGACTCCGAAACAAAATTGGATTTCGACACCGGTTGAATTGTTTCTGTAAAAGAATATTAAGAGTCGGATTTTCATTAATATTATCGAAAACCCTAAAGTGGTTTTTAAGTAAAAAGCATGCGGGTTGTTGGAAAATATCTTCCTTTTATCAATAAAAATAAAAAAAAGAAGAACGTGAGAAAAATATATTTAATTAACAAAAATTTAATTAAATATCTAAAATTTAATTAAAATACGAAAAAAGAAAAATAGATTTTTATAAGAAAAAATATAAAAATTAAATTTTCGTAAACTGAACAACTTGATCTGAATTGTGAATTTTGAGAAATCAAACCAAAAATAAAGTTGCTTTTAGATTTATTTTTGGATTTTAAAAGATGAGATTGTATCTTATGAGATTAGATTTAGAAGTACGATATATTTTTTTAAGATAGAATGACATAATCTCATCCTAATTTACAAAAAATACTGATATTTAAATTTGACGATTAATTTAAAATTTTTCTATTATATTATTAATATTCAACTATTGAAATTGTAATCCACCTTTTCCCTTGGTTTTTTATATATTCTTCTTCGATTTTTTAGTCTTTGCAATATAGGTTAAGTTCTAGAGAGACATGTAATTTTTGTGAAACGTAAGGATATCATCATCTTAACCGTTGATTTGATTAATCTAGCGGTTTAGAATAAAGTTGATTTTTAATTAGATTGGACGGTTGGATTTGCAAAATGCAGGATGGTTGAGAGTGACGGTTATTAATATCAAACGTTAGATTAATAGATATCTATGAACGAGATAATGTCAATCCGTCTCACTAAATTTGTCGATCCTTCTCGAACCCATTCCTAGCAACCAACTAAAATAATTTGATGGTGATAAAAATATGTATTTTTGTACGCCAAGCCAAATTAGAAAAAGAAACAAAAATAATGGAATGGTGAGTAGTTGGGTTGACAACAAAAGTGTCGAATACAAAACGCCAAGCCGCGACGCAACCGCACTCTACTCATAGACGACAATCCCCACAATCCCACATTTCCACCATCAACACCCAACACTTCACGCTACTCCCTCTCCTCCAAATCCCTCCTCTCCATCTTCATCCCTTGCTCAAACCCCTTATCAATTTCTCTTCTCCATTTCCTTTTTCTTCTGATTAAATTTCTGGGTGTGTTAGGGTTTTGAAAAAGCAACATCAGCCTAAGATTGTTGATTCTCTCAACACCCTTTTGGCAACTTGACTCCTCATTGGTATGATTCCTCCTGTTTTCTAGCGTTAGGTTTTGGAAACGGATGAGCTAGTGGAGTAGTTGGGTAGGTGGTTTCAAGAACAGCTGTGTTATTTTACTGTATCTGGACTTGAAGATTGAATTTTTATGCTCAATTTTGAGTTTGATTGTTTTGAGTTTCAATTGGAGGTTAGGGTTTTGTGAATGGAATCCACTGCAAGCAGGTGATATTTCATTATAGGAAGGAATATAGTGATGCCTTTTCTAGGGACTAATATGATTAGGTCTCCTGTGACCGCATTGTTGGAATACATGCGTGAGAGGACGAATGGCCAAGAGGATGAAGGTTTGATAAGTGAGTCTGGGAGTGAAGGTGTTGTTGAGGGTTCGGCTGGAATTAGTACTAGTAGTAGTAGTGGAGGGGAAGTTTCGATTCAGATAGTATGTGCGGGGGAGAACGAGTCGATGATTGGGCAGAGTCAGAATCAGATTTATTCTCCGCAGGTACCGCAGGGGTTGATGACTAGTACTTCACGCCCGGACGCAGCTGAAACAGATAGTGAAGATGAGTTGGATGAGGGGATTCCTCGCACTGCTAACCCAGATGTTGAAAGAGATGACGGGAATAGAGTTCGAGGGTTAAATAACATAGACACTTCTTACCAGAGACATTATATTCAGCAGGCTACCAGGTGGATTGAGCAGGTCCTGCCATTTTCCTTGCTGCTCTTGCTTATCTTCATTCGTCAACATCTCCAAGGTATCAGTGATTGGAAGCTTAATTTTTATATGCAGCTTTCAGTATTCAAATTGTATACTAGGAGTGAAAGTTTCGTAAGAAATGGCCATGTTGTCGCAAGCAAGCCAGCAAGGATCCCTTCATTTTTCTTATCTTTGAGTCTCATATTAACCATTTTTTGCTTTATTATCTTTAAGGTTTTTTCATCATCATCTGGATATCTGCGGTCATGTTCAAATCCAATGACATAATCCGAAAACAAACTTCATTGAAGGTGATTCATTGCTACCTTTTACGACTTTTTAAGTGGTGGACTGTCAGAAGCAATTGTAACAGTATCTTGCCACTCGTGTTTGCAGGGAGAGAAAAAGACTTTTGTCCTAATTTGCTACTCGGTTATATTTATGCTTCATGTGGTTGCTGTTCACTGGTGGTATTGGAATGATAACCTTATCTTTCCGATGATCATGGTCCCCCCTAAAGCTGTTCCACCATTCTGGCATGCTGTTTTCATTATTATGGTGAATGGTTCGTATCATATATTTTTCTCATTCTCATCTGCATTCTCATTCCCTTTTTGCTCAGTTGGTAGTTGTTGTTTATATCTCAACTTTTACTAAGTACATAAGAACCTTTTGCTTTGATCTTTCACAAGTTAATGTTTGTGTGGATATGTTGCTTGTTACATCAAAATAAGACTGCACATTCTAGTGAGCCCAACTCTATTTAGCTTGTACCATTACCTGCTGACCACAAGAAATTTAACGAGGGCGACTCTTTTGCAGATATTTTGGTACGGCAGGCTGCAATGGTCCTAAAGTGCAGCTTATTAATTTACTACAGGAATAGCAAAGCACGTAATTTTCGGAGGCAGGTTAGAAAAGTTATTGTTTTTCCGTGCAAGTCAATTAGCTTGTTCTCCATATTAGAAGCTAAACTTAATTTGTAGGGCCAAATGCTAACTGTGGTTGAATATTGGCTGCTGCTCTACCGTGCTGTACTACCGGCTCCGGTGTGGTACCGTTTCTTCTTGAACAACGAGTATGGAGGTCTATTTTCATCCTTGATGACAGGACTGTATTTAACATTTAAGCTGACCTCGATCGTGGAGAAGGTATCATGGAATTTTGTTTAAGCTATCCACCAGGCTTCGTATTTTTGAGGTTTTGATGAATTGATGATTAGCTCTTACTGTATGTTTACTTAATCTTGTTACAGGTCCAGTTTTTTGTTGCTTCGATTAAAGCATTATCACAGAAGGAGGTGCACTACGGAGCTTATGCAACTTCAGATCAGGTAGCTTGTAGTTCATATTCTATTTTTACTGTAAATTTTGAGATAATATCTGGTGGAAAGTGGAAACACACAATTTGAGTTGACACATGTGCAAAGCAGTAGTTAATAAGAGTCTTGATTGGATACAGTTCGCAAAGCGACTGGTCAAATTGATTTTTTTTAAAAATATGCTGGTACCCTCAAACAAATAATTTCTGGTACTAAACCTTTCAGTATTTGTTTTTACTTTTTACAGGTGATTGCAGCGGGAGATATGTGTGTTATTTGCCAGGAGAAAATGCGCAGTCCAATATTGCTTTGTTGCAAACACCTTTTCTGTGAAGACTGCGTATCAGAATGGTATAAGCTCTACCTCATCTTCGATCATAATGAATTTCCAAACTCTATAACTCAAATTCTGATTTTTTGTAATTCTCAGGTTTGAGAGGGAAAGAACATGTCCACTCTGCCGAGCTTTGGTGAAACCTACAGATTTAGTATCATTTGCTGATGGATCTACTAGTCTTCTGTTTCAGCTGTTCTAATCGACGACTACCGGCTAAGAATTAAGTTTCAATAACCTTGGCCATCGGCTACAAATTCTTATACGGCAGGTTGATTATGACAGTGGTACCCCAACAATTATAGTTGCATAGGTTGGTTTGTATTTACTTCTCTCCCTGCATATTCACCAATCTGTAATATAAAAGCTTGATGCACTCAATAGCTAGCATATGATTTCGTGCCTTCCAGCAGTCCTGCCTGAATTATACATCATCAGAAGCCTAAATGCAGCTGAAATAACATAAAGAATTCAGAAGGCCATTTCATATAGGCAATGCCATTCGGCCCGGCCAGCCCGGCCCGGCCCAAAACTTGAAGTACGAGCCCGGCCCGGCCTAATATTTAAGGCCTATCACTATTCATCGGGCCGGGCCGGGCTTGGTAAAAATAATGAAGCCCGAGCTCAGCCTACAAATCCGTTCAAATTTCAAATTTTAATTTAAATATAATTTTTAAATAATTTTTAAATAATAAAAAATACATAATAATTGAAATATCAATTTTAAAAAGATATTTTTTATGTCACATTATTTTTTAACTCATTTTTATTGTATTTTTAAAGTTTATTATAACAGAATGAGATAAAGTTCAGAGAACAAAATATTGAGATAATACGACTTCAATATAAAAAATATTAATTTAGAAAATAAGAATATACAAATAAAATGTTAAATTTAAAGAGTTTGTAAAATATATTATATAGCATGACTTTTTTATATTTATTCAACTATTCTATTGTTCGAAATATTAGTACGATAAGATCTGGCTTTGCGAGATGGGCCAATAGGTCGGGCCGGTGGGCCGGGCCCAAAGCCGGGAATGAAGCCCAAGCCCGACATATCCGATATAGGACTGGGCTTCGATCGGGCTTTGGATGGGCTCGACAGGGCTGGGCTTTGATGGACTTCGGGCCGGCCTATGAGCTTTTTTCGACCTAGGGCCTAATGGCAATGCCTAATTTCATATCAAGACAAATTGGCAACAACCAGAGTGCACGTGTGGTGCTCCAAACAAAATGAATATAATAACGACGCCGTTTTTAACAGAAATTGACAACGACGCGTTTCGTAATAAACTTCAAGAACGCTCGTGTCGTTTTGTGATTGGACATACACGGGGAGAAGGGCAGATCGTGGACCGTCCATTCGATAGATCCGACGGTTAATGTCGACGAGGATGTGAAACGACTAGAGACTGAATCATCAAACGCGCAAAGCAAGTGTTTGTTCAGTTCAGTTTCAGTGCAAATCTAACTACGTTTCCCAACAAAGAATCACATCTTAGGTTTCGTCGGAATTATCGAAGCTGAAAAGCAGCCAATCAAAGACTCTTAGGGTTTCATACAATTGGTCTTCCTTGACGTTGTTTCATCTGCTCACGCGTTCCGATCGACATCCGCGCGGTTTTGATTTTTAGGGTTTGGTTTCTAAATCCCCAATTTTGTTTCGTATTCGTTCAATTTTATTTCTGAAGATAATTTGTTTAATTTGATTAAAGATGGGTTCTTTGCAGAATTTGGAAGTTTCTACTGAAAAAAGAATGGAGACTGGAGCTGTTGGAGTAAATATGGATTCCACAAGCAAGGCAAATTTAGCTTCTGATGAATTAGTGAAGAAGAGTTCAATGGGGGATCCAGTGGAAGTAGAAAATTCCGCGGAGCAGCGGGTAGAATCAGAGACTCAAGTTGCGGGTGGAGTCACCCCTATTGCTCCTATCACTCCCTTGCATGTGAAAGAAGTTAGAGATATTCGAGCACCGAGACCTGTTGTTTACTGTCGTCTTGCTGTTTTTGAAGCTGAGAATAGTGAGGAATCGGAATGTGGCAGTCCTTGCACGCCTAAGCAGCGCGTGTTTGATCCTTTCGCTCCTGGTCCTGATGATTTATGTTTAGCTCCCAAAATTCAGAAGAAAACTGGTGAATCGAGAGTTAGTGTTGCGAGGCAGCTTGATTTTGATTCTTCAAGCTCTTTTGAGAGTGATGGGATTTTAGGCAAAAGTAGTTCGGATGAAGAGAAGATACTGGATTCCATTTTTGATGATACTCCTGCTGTTAATGTTTTGATTGGTGCTGAGCTTGATGGAGCTGAAAAAGTAGCTCAAAATGCTGAGTCTAATGATGGATTGAAAACACCACCTCCTTTGGTACCTTCTTTTGATGGGATTGGTAATAAATGCCCAGATGCTCCAATGAAGCAGGGAAGAACAGTGAGCAAGCGGTTTCATATTGATTCCAGCTTGTGCCGTAAACTTGAGTTCTAATATTATTCACTATGATATGTATGCTCAAAGGTCTGGTGGTTCCCTGATAGTATAATTTTACTTGCATGCTGTTCTGTTGTAAAAATGTGGTTTGAGAAGCCTGGTAGTTGAAAGTTAAACCTGTGGAGCCGGCAATACAGAATTTGGCATTGGTTGTTATACCTTATGAATCAGAAAGTATTGCTTAATTTGACATGTTGCATACATCTCTTTCCATGCTTCCATATTTATGCATTTCAATCATATGCATCCTCACCTGTATTTTCGACACAAACCGAGCCCATGAAATACAAAGTAACTACTAACCATTGTTATTGATCTGCCCTTTTTTCAGCTCGCCAGCGCCTAGCGTATGAATGTATGATACAACCTTGGATGCCAGCTACAAATTAGTCATGTATTTATACAGACCATTTTCAACACTTTTACTGAATGAATCCACGTTTGAATCAGTAGTCTCAAACTAATCTGAAACTTGATCAAACCCAATAACGAATCCCCAAACAGCTCCAAATCAGAAATCAACCAATCCACATTTACAGTTAACAACATCCGATATTCTCACTCCAAGCAGCACCCACTTCACCTGGACGAATCAGCAAATATACAACCAACTGTAGTTTTTAGTACTAGAAAGACGAGCCATGGGAGTATTTGAACCCAACCTGTTGGGATTGGTGACACTGACATGGAGGCCAAGGTAGAGGTCGGGGAGAGGCCCCGTGCTAAGGAAGTCAAATTAGAGACCCAACTGAAGGACTTAAGACTCAGATCAGAATCTACTCGATAACTGTAAGGGATGCACGCTGCAGCTGGCTTGTGCCAATCCGTCTAAGACATTGTATAGTTAAACTGCTGCCCTTCTTATTTTATGCAGTTTGCAAAATAGTAAGTTATGAAATGAAACTAGTAGGAGTAATAAATAACTTTTAAATAAGGGATTACGACAGTTACAACATATAATGCTAAACTCACATAACTTTAACCATCTATCTATTATGTTATAAGTGAATGATAGATACCAATGCAAAACAAGGCACATGAAAAGGGCTGATTATGGGGGTTCAAAATATAAGCCTAAATTTCTACCTGCTTTCTTCCCTATTCGTCTGAAACAAATGTCTTGTCTTCGTAATATCTCCTCTCACTTTCAGATTTCTTCTCGTTGCGCTTCTGCATAAAACAAAGTGCATATTTCATTATTTAGTTTTCTTCAAATTATTTGGGTTGCGGAGTTTTTCAGACGCACCTGATACGCATCATGATTTGATATGATCCTTCTAATGATAGTTGTGGTTTTGATGTCTAAAGGGCTCTCCAACTGTTTGTAGATACACATACTGATCGGAACAGCAAATCTGAGATCCCTCATCTGTACGAATACGGAAAAGACATTATATCTGTTGTCATAAGCAAAAATATTTTAACTTGGAACCATCTTCCGGTATTTCACCTGTTGATCATCATTGTCTTCTGCTACGGTACCATGGACAACCAAAGAAATGTTAAAGGTCGTAATCTGTGTTTAAAAACAAAGAATCAGCAAACAAAATTTTGATGATGCTACAAGAAGTCATGAACCACCTATGCCACGCCTTACGCGTGAAACTCGGCAGTTGCGCTTGGAATGTGGTTACATACAGAGTTACAGGCGTTTAGATAAACACAGGTGGGCAGGCTGACGGCCATGGGACTCCCAAAACAAGTTATACAAAATAAAACATTGAAGGTGCCTATGTCTTATGGCTTTAAATCTCCTGTGAGTTGTTTAAAGTTTTCAGAATTCCTTTTCATGTTCACGTGCAACTAGAATGAAGTAAAAAGTTGCAAAGTGCAGGATGTGTTCCTCTACATGCCAATATTAACAGGATGTCTAGTGTCTA
>QZGG01002874.1:0-30891 GCA_006409495.1 Sedum album
TACCACCCCAGTTTCATGGTTAACACAAGTCATGTTAATCCGTGAATGAAAACGGACGGTCGGTGGCTTCTCTGGATAATCATTGTCACAGAACAACTTCAATTGATAAATGCGGCCATCATGCACAGTCTGGAAATTAAAACAAATGAAAAAAAGCAGAATTAGATGACACATCGATGTCAGGAGATAAATATCTGCACAATACTTTTTTTCATCAGTTTAACAACTATAACTTGGCCTGTTCAACTTGAAAATCTGATCAAGTCAATAGACAAAGTCAGGAACATCCAATCAGTCACATAATACTTTACTCTTTACTTTCATGTTTTGTATGTAACTAAGATATTGAAAGCGCGGATATTATGATATGATGTCCACTAGGCATTAAATATCAAAGTATCAGTAATCAGGGTATGAGTAACCTTAACCAGAATACCTCATATGAATATTATCATGAATAACAGTCCCAATAGTACTTGAGTGTTTTACTTATCTGCTTCGTGCAAGTAATCACACTTACATTGTGAGGACCAATGATAGTTCCTGTCCAAGAGCGCATGTAAATGTCATCTCCATCATCCATACCATAACTCACCGTACCATCTCCAATCCCTTTCTCACCTCGTTCAAGTTCCTCCAATAACCTGAAGTTCCGAGGAACTGCAAAATGAACACACCAAATTCAGAACAACCTCCTCAGTTAATAAACTAATGAGCTTTTACACATCGTAGATCAACAGTACAGTTAAAGAATTCACATGTATCGAAAAGAAGCCAAATACCAAACTACAGTAACGTAAAACTACATTATTCTGATGTTTTAGGATGTTCCGTAACCCTTTACCAAAAGGACCAAGTGTTGGCTGCAAAGAATTGTTCTCATCATTGGATCTTATTCTGTATGCAAAGGCTGATATAGTTTAAACAGAACTCTACATTCGGTCAAGAAATCAACGTAAACAACACTAACGAACTCCAATAAATCAGATATAAACACAAAGGATCATCAAAATAAAATTCCACAGTAATCAGACAATTCAACAATTGCTTATGCTAATCATAACTCAAATGATTCAATAAATGATATGAAAATTCATCCAAATAATTCGCAGTCGTCCAAATCCTTAAATTTAACAGCTTAAAAATTAAAAAACCCTAATTTGCACAGTCGACAAGCATCAAAACGGAAAAGGACGAAGAGGAGGAATCCTTAAGCAACGCGAACATCGTAGCAAACATGAAAAGAACAAATCGGTGCCAGAAATAGAGACGGATTATCGATTCATACCGACGACGCTCGATCCGCCTGGATTCATACCGATTCAAACACCGCCGGCGCTGATAAGATTGATTCGCTTTTCGTCTCCGGAAGGTATGTGCTCCCTCCCCAAGAAAAGATGACCCCGCTGAACGATATCGTTTTGATAACTTCTCATCGATCCGTATCCTGTTTAAGCGAAATTAAATATTGCAAGTGTTGGGCGTGGAAGCTGTGTATGTATGAAGTTGCAATAGATGCAATGAAATTATATCAGAATTGTATGGAAGACATGTACAAGTCTTGGTAGAGGGATCCTTTGAAGAAGGTTGTGCTTAGATTGAAGATAATGTACTTGATGTATTAGCTACATATGCTAACAAATATTCTTGTACAAATATTTTTGTACTACATGTACCACCTATCGAAAAAAAAAATTATTGCAAGTGTAAAATCAACGTCATTTGATTTTTTTTTTGTTAATTTTTACAGTACAATTATTCAGGACAAGATTCATTCATTCAATGATTGAAATTGAACATCAATCCCAAACCAGCACTATTTTTTGATAATTCATTATAAAAAATAGAAAGTCATGTTTAGGTATAACCTATAAAAAATAATATCATCCATTAATCAAAACCTATTATCTAAATTTGAGGGTCAAATGAATATAACATAAAGATCGACATTTAATGAATAAGAGTAAAAATGTTAAATAATACATAAATATACCTTCTAGTTTGTAGCCAATTACTAGTTTCGAATATTTAATCAAATTCAATCTGCTGAAGGCGTGGTGGCCTACTGATCACATTTTGTGACCGACTCGGTGATGCCTCTGGATTGATGGGTTAATAGGTAATCCTGATCGATCCCATGTCAATGTACAATTGATTTAAAAAATAAATGTTGTTATAGAATGATAACAATTTTACAATAAGTTGCTAGTCAATCTCAGATAAGAGCCGAGCTTGAACATAGAATTCGAAGGTCGAGTTGAGCCAACTCGGACACATACCACTTTCAATTACTTAACAATTTGTCCTTAGACAGAGTTATTCAATACTGTTATTATATACAGAGTTAAGATTTATAGGGACATTAAAATATAGTAAGATATGAGGACATCATTTCAATCGTTGGTTTGAATGATCCCTTAATTGAGATTAAATTAATTTTTAATTAAAATAGGTGATTGATTTTGGAAAATACGCGGACGGTTGAAATTGACGGTTATTAATACCAAATGTTAGATGAATAAAATCAAAGGTTGAGATCAGTGCCGGCTCAACCTTGAGGCCAATGAGGCACAAGCCTCAGGCCACAAATTTTTGGGAATTTTCCTAAGTTACCAATAGGCCACATTTTAAAGAAAAATTAAGTTACATAAGGCCACACTAGAAGTAGATTAAAAGGAAAATTTTACTATAACATTTCCATGGAAAAAGATCAATGATGACAATCAAAATTTATACAAGATCGTATGACATGATTTCATTCATTGATTTTCACTAATTTGACGGATGAGTTTAAGGTTAAAAAACCTCCAAATTCGTCACGTATTTTTAAAAAATGCAATCGTCAAAATTATTAAAAACCAACTATAATTTCAACCTTCGGATTATCAAAATCAACGAGTAAAATTAAGTCATTTCGTTTCACAAAACCGTAACGTCTCTCTTGAACTCACTCCATATTTCTATTTAGTTTCTTACAACGAAATGCTACTGTTAGCTGTTTTGTTTATCAAATTCCTAACTTATAAGCACGACAATCCAAATAATAAACTTGCAAAAATGATTAAGTTTTGAAATTTTTTTGTCGAAAAATCTCATGTCGAGAAATAATTTTATTAAAATTACACTACCAACTAATTGGTATTGAAAGAAAAATTCTAAATTTTCAAGAAGGCTACATAATTTTTTTCGCCTCAGGCCACACAAGAGCTTGAGCCGCTCCTGGTTGAGATGGTGTTCTTCTATTCTAGAAAATGTATCTTGTCCATATAGAACTCTTTCCATTATATGCATACACTTAAATTATATATAATTATATACTTTAATATAAATTATATTTAAAAAATGTCAAATGAATAAATATCATTTTTAAACTCATTCTACCGTGCCTAACAAAAAAATCTCTCTTTCCACATTGGTAAATTCTTTCTTTCCACATCGGTAAATTCTTCCACATCAGTAAAAATTCTGATCGACTCCAATGTTTGATACTCAAATCTCTACTCGTACCAACTATTCTTACTCATTTGATCAAATCCATCCCACCTTCTGATCCATTTCATTTGAAACCTCAAGAAATAGATATGAGTTGTAATGAACAAACACAGTATACCTCAATACAAATAATATTAAATTACATATTTTGATTTTTTTAATGATACTAGACTCATAAATTGTGTTGGACGAATCAAAAATAATCAATCGTAGTTTAATCTTGAAAAGGAATCATGTATGAACCGTCCAAAAATTAAATAATGAAGAGATCCAAGCTACTGATCTATATAATCCAACGAACACTAAATGGGGTCAAAATACAATTTTTAAAATTAAATATTGCTTAAAAATAATGGTGAATTTCATAAAATCACTTGGATAATAAACATCATTACAAAAAACCACAACTATATATTTGCAATTAAAGAGTTACATATTTTGTATGTGCATATAATGTAGCTCCAATAATTGTTAACATGACCTTTGTGATTTAAATATAAGTAGTAGTTTGGTCAATTGGTGCACATTAAATGTGCATATAGTTAATTTAGTAAACATGTAATTATTAATTTAAGTAAACATGCAATTGTTAACTTAAGTAATTGTTAACTTAAGTAGGGGTAAAATAGGAATGTGAAATGTGGGTTAAAAAATAGACCGTCAATTCACACTCTTACGCTTTATATATAGGAAGATTAGTAGATTGGTGCACATTTATACGCGCATATAATTGATTTATAATATATTTCACATTTGTATCATAAAGGATAAAAATCGGATTAGACATACAAATATTTGTGAGACAGTACGACATTATATCATCTGTTCATCTTTCAGTGTAACGGATGATATTTTAAAAATATAATTTCTTAACCGTAGATTTTGATAATCTAACTGTTGAGATTAATTTATTTTAAACTAAATTAGGAGACACATTTGTGTAAACATGGGGCTGTTGATAATATTACAGTCTCACAATTTTTTTTTAAATTCAAGAACCTAACCCGTATCATAAATATATTAAATATGTAATAACAAATTTAAATATGGGTAAATTGGGGATATGAATTGTGATTGTAAAAAGAAACCGTCAGTTCACTCCCTTACGCTTTATATAGGATAGATAAAAAATACTGTTTATATTTGATCTTCACTTAAATTGAAACGCTTATTATTTCATTACTCCTGAAATTACAATTCACAGTCACTGTAAATTATGGAGTAGAAGTGGAGCTAACTTTGGGATAACATTTTCCTTCACAGCCTTTAACACACTTCTCAACTATCTCAGCATCTAAATCACCCAATTCAGAAAATCCAGAGTTCAGTTAACAACTCAAATATACCCAATCAAAAATTTACTTAAATACAAAACACGAAAAATTCTAACCTGAATCAGTTTTCCTGGAGAAGCAAGATGAAGCAGCACATCTTGAGGAGCAACTGTCATTAGCTTTAACTTCGCAATAACCAATACAATATGCGATGCACGCCGGAGCCCCAACAAATATTTTCAATATGCATGTAACAAAACAGTTTCGATAGCATGTCTCGAACGGACCCCGAGCATTCGAGGTCTCAAAAAAGAATGATCCTGCTAATATTAGAGCACAAACTGAAAACGTTTTGAGTTGAACCTTGTTCTGTAAGAATGAAGAAAGTAATGAAACAGTTTGTTGAATTTCCATTAAACAAGATCGGTATTTATACAAGATTACAAGTGACTCTTTGGTTACATCTATAGAATTTACAACGCTTCATTTGGTGTATTGATGACACCCTATTCATTAGCATCTATTACCCTCCCGCAAGCTGACTGTCTTGGAAAAACATGAAGCTTGGACTTGAGATTCTTAAACAGCATGCTAGTAAGAGGCTTTGTAAATATATCGGCAATTTGAGCAGTGGCAGGAACATGCTGGACTTTTAACTCTTGAGCATCAACTTTTCCCCTTACAAAATAATAATCAAGTCTGATGTGTTTAGTCTTTGTGTTTGTTACGCTAATTTAAACCTAAGAACAGATTAATATCAAACTCAGGTTACTTAGCAAGTAGAATTCTCAATTCAGTTTTTCCACCAAGTTTCTAGTCAAGTAAATAACCAAAAACAGTAAGCAAGAACACACAATTTTTAACGTGGAAACCCTTAAAATGGGAATAAAACCACGGAGCATCTATCGGGATGCTCAGCCAAACGTTTCACTAAGATGATGAGTATCCGATATACAAGAAACCAAGGACTTATTAAAGAGACTATAAGCTAAGACAATCGAAACCCTAGAACGAATACAAGAAAACCAGAATGAAGGGATTAAGCCCCCTTCGAAGCCCCTGGATAACAGACCGCTCTGGCCGGAACTTCTTACGCTTTTGGAATTGATTCCACCAGCGAATCTGATTCCACCTCGAAAGCCGGTCGTCTTTCACTAACGCTCCTCCGCTCAAGTCAGATCGCCGCTGGTTCCTTTTTCGTCGTCGTCCGTCGTCTCCTTTTTTCTCACGCTCCTTTTTCACGCTCTGATTAAATGTGCCCTAGCTGCCTTTTTGTTCATCTTCCAAACGCTGCGTTTTGATAAGGAGCAGCAACTTTGGGCTTTTATTTTTGGGCCTGGATTTTGATATTTAGTCTTGGAACTTCCTCTTCAAATTGCCCTCCAGTTCCTAGACTCGAATTACTGTCTATGCAACACTATGACTCAGACTTTAATCAAACTAGAAACCTGAAGAACATCTCAAGCTGGGTTTACAACTTCTATCACAACAGCTATTCACAATCAATCTGAGACCCTCAGATTTTACATTTAATGTCACCCAGCAATTGAGAATTAAACAACAGACTTACAAAACAATAAAACCCTAAATGCATATCTTAACTCATCAAATTAGTGAAAACACTTGGACTGAGACACTCTTTTCTATCATTTGCTCACTGCCACACCACCAAAACTCAATGCTTTCAGCAGGATGTAAGACTTCCTGCAAAAACAATATATAGAGTTAAGAGTAATGAAAAAACTATAAAAACCTGTTGAGCATAAACATCTTGACTTTTAACCACAAAATTTTCACTGTCACAAATTAAGCAACTTCATCCAAGCAAGTTTTACCATTGGACTGCTCAAAATTACTTGCAAACATGCTGGGTATAAAAACAAGATATAACAAGCTCAAACTAGATTTTCAAGAACAAATTTCCACCCCACCAAGTCATTAACTGAATTTCTTCAAACCTAAGCCTAATGTATTGCCTTTTTCAAAACTGAACCAAACAGTGACATAGTCTTCCCTCTTTACTAACTTACTGAATTAGCACTTCATAGCATAGACAAGTAAAAACCTGCAAAACAGATTCTAAAACCTAATCTAGCAATCTCAGAACTCATGGTTTATTTTATGCAAAAACGCAGCAAAGAAAATGTGAACACAGAGATCATGAGTTTATTAACAAATGCATTATCAGATTTTTTCACAAAGAACCATCAACTTCTTGGTCAGTATCTTAAGTCAAATAAATTTCAGCATAATCTAAATTGCCCTCCTAAGCCATGTGTCAATTTTAACTAGACTTTGGAGAAAAATCAGACATGCCCTATTAAATCTAAAAACTCAGAATTCCTTTAGCAAACTCAAGACTTTATTTGAAAGAAAAAACTCTAAATGAACCTAGCACCACTAAGGTCATAGAAATACTTTAGCACACAAGACATCATTAACATGAAAAGTCAAGATATCTAGTAGAATCTACTCAAACATTCATATTAGTCAAGAAAGCATCAAAATTGTTTAGTAACTAAACTGCTCATATTGAAGTCTCACATTTAGATAACCAAAAATATACCTTTCTTGAACCAAAAATCATATAATGAGATAGATATTACCTGAAAATTAGTTAACCAACTAAGGTATAACCAATTTAATTACTCAGCAACTTTAAAATAGAAATACCAGAAACTTTTAGTCCATTTTTCCTATGAAAAACCTGCTGAACAATCTGGTCATGCTGAAAAGCATGCCTTAAACTTGAAAGAAAAAGGGTTAGCCGACATATAACATACTCAAACCAATAAAAATAAATTCAGAACTAAAACAAGACAAAAATAAGAAGATAACTACACTACTTCCTAGATTATCTATGATTTATTGTCTATAATTAATTAGAGAAGTTCATTGTCATAAACTTGAACTTTCTCTAACAAATTGGTAGAGTTTTCATCCGTTTTAATGCCCGCTTTCTTATCTTTCTTTTTCTTCTTGCATTTATTAGCCCAATGCCCCGGTTTTCCCAATAATAGCAATTGCCTTTTGCAGAGGCATCAGCCTCATCAGGGGGTTTGAGAGGCTTTTTGAGCATTATTTGCATTAGAATTCTTGGATTTTCCTTTATTACTACCCTTAAACATAACCTCAGATTTAATATCATTTGAGACCTCACCTAATGTCTTAAATACTCTTAAAATCTTATTTTCTTGAATAAGCATCTCTTTAATTTTTTCCGTGGTTAGTTCAACACCGGTATATCTTAAAACAGCCCTAATAGTATTAAATTCAGGTGGCAAAGCATTAAGAAGAACTATGGCATGATGAGAAGGTTGGATATGATCATCACAACGCTTAACTTCTTGAGTTAATTTCAAGAAAGCATCAAAATTCTCTTGAAGACTAACATTGACATCTAATTTATAGTTAAAGAACCTACCTACGACATCAACCGTATTAGGCACATTCTTAGCTAAATAAATAGAGTCAAGTTTGTCCCATACCTTCTTAGGATCAGCGAGATCCATCACCTGCCTAGCCACTTCATCAGTCAGCCTCATCATAATCTCAGTCAAGGCAACTTTTGAGTTGTTTTCTTCACCAAAGGATCAACAGCAGCAGGCCATTCTCGTGACAGCTATGTCACATTTTTCCTTCACCAAAATGAGTAGCATTCGATATTTCCACATGGGAAAATCAGAAATGCCATCAAATGGCCTCACTTCACAACATCAGACATTATTCAGGCCTTCAATCAAAAACAGAAAAAGCAGATCAACGTTCTAATATATGAGAAAAGATAACACTCAAATATGCCTAGAAAACAATTTTATAAACTGCACTAGCTAATCTGAAGTATTCAATCAGTTTCAATAAAAAATTCAGCAAGATTAATGCAAAAGGCAGCCAAGAATAGCAGCATCAAACCACAGCGGACTAACACCCAAGATCAAAGATAAATTGATCCTAAATGATCCTAAAATCAGATATCACTTAATCTCAATCAAGATTCAACCAAGAAACTCACAAGACAGTGATTAACCGCTCTGATACCAATTTGTTACGCTAATTTAAACCTAAGAACAGATTAATATCAAACTCAGGTTACTTAGCAAGTAGAATTCTCAATTCAGTTTTTCCACAAAGTTTCTAGTCAAGTAAATAACCAAAAACAGTAAGCAAGAACACACAATTTTTAACGTGGAAACCCTTAAAATGGGAATAAAACCACGGAGCATCTATCGGGATGCTCAGCCAAACGTTTCACTAAGATGATGAGTATCCGATATACAAGAAACCAAGGACTTATTAAAGAGACTATAAGCTAAGACAATCGAAACCCTAGAACGAATACAAGAAAACCAGAATGAAGGGATTAAGCCCCCTTCGAAGCCCCTGGATAACAGACCGCTCTGGCCGGAACTTCTTACGCTTTTGGAATTGATTCCACCAGCGAAACTGATTCCACCTCGAAAGCCGGTCGTCTTTCACTAACGCTCCTCCGCTCAAGTCAGATCGCCGCTGGTTCCTTTTTCGTCGTCGTCCGTCGTCTCCTTTTTTCTCACGCTCCTTTTTCACGCTCTGATTAAATGTGCCCTAGCTGCCTTTTTGTTCATCTTCCAAACGCTGCGTTTTGATAAGGAGCAGCAACTTTGGGCTTTTATTTTTGGGCCTGGATTTTGATATTTAGTCTTGGAACTTCCTCTTCAGTGTTGATAACCGGATTGGCAGCCATAAACGTAGCAGACAAATTGTCACAAAAAATAGTAGGACGACTACGCAAAGGAGTTCGGAGTTCATACAACAATTGTTCGATCCAAATAATTTCAGCAGTGGTAAAGGCAATGGCTCTATATTCTGCCTCGGTGCTTGAACGAGCAACAACAGACTGCTTCTTTGATGCCCAACTAACCAAGTTACCGCCATAAAAAATAGCAAAACCATGTTTCGAGCGAAGATCTCTTGGATCAGACATCCAACCGGCATCCGAGAAAGCAATAAGATCACAAGCCGAAGATTTACAAAATTTTAATCCATGATCAACAGAACCTTTTAAGTACCTCAATATACGTTTCACATCTCTCCAATGAGCATGTGTAGGTTTATGCATATTTGACAAGCTCGATTGACAGCATAACTAATTTCGGAGGGTAATTGTTGCGTACTGAAGGTACCAACTATTTGTCTGTAAGGCCGAGGATCGATTAGGTAGTCAGATCGTTCATCAAGTCGCTGAATAGACCTGCTGGTGAGGAAATAGGCTTACACTCAAGCATGTCACTACGCTCCAATAAATCATGAATATACTTGTGTTGAGTCATGTAAATGGCATCACCAACATATGATACTTCGATGCCAAGAAAATAAAGGCGTCCCAAATCTTTAAGTTTGAAAACCGAGTGAAGCTGTTGAATAAATGTTTGCAGATGTGATGAATGAGACCCCGTCACAATGATGTCGTCCACATAAACTAGGACATAAATAGCAGACCCAGAGACAAATCGAACAAAAAGAGACGTATCAGAAAAACAGGCACGGAACCCGCAACGAAGAAGATGAAATTTCAGCTTATGGAATCATGCTCGAGGTGCTTGTTTGAGGCCGTACAAGGCTTTATTCAACTTACAAATATAAGAGGGCCGTGTTGAATCAACAAAACCCTTCGGTTGTGTCATATAAACCGTTTCATGTAAGTCTCCATTCAAAAAAGCATTATTTATATCCAATTGTCGAATGTCCCAACCTCGAGATAATGCCAAAGAGATAACAATGCGCACAGTTGTAGGTTTTACGACGGGACTGAATGTGTCAAAGTAATCAACACCTTCTTCTTGATGAAAACCTTTGGCAACAAGACGAGCTTTATAACGCTCTATCCCACCATCTGATGTTTGCTTAATACGATATACCCATTTATTTCCAACAATATTGGCATTTGGTGGGCAAGGAACAAGTGACCAAGTACCATTTTTAATCAATGCATCATACTCAGCTTTCATAGCATCACACCATTCTGTTGATTTAATAGCTTGGGCAAATGTGCGCGGTTCTGAAATTATTTGAGGGAACACGGTGGAGGATATCTAGTAGCCATAAGCACCTTAGGTTTTAGATTACCAGCACGTGCTCTTGTTACCATGACATGAGAAGAATCATTCGAAGGTCTAAGGTACGTCGGAATAGATATGGTTTGAGCATCAGGGACCGAAGACTCTTGAGGTATCGTTGGAGATGGACTAGGCAGTTGTGGAGAAGTAATGGGAGATGAGGTAGGGGTGGCTGTGTTTTCAACTGAAGGGGAAAATTAGAAACTAATGGTGAGGTTGAAGGAAACGTGCTTGAAACAGGGAGATTGTCAAAGTTTGCTATTTGAAGGATATTTGTTGATGTGTTGGACATCGGTGGCGGTGACATGATGGATGAAGAGGAGTCTCTATGTGTGTTATAGGGGTATTTACTTTCGTCAAAAATGACATGAGTTGAAATGTAAATTTTTCCGGTCGATGGATGGAGACAAAGATATCCCTTATATTTGGTGCTGTATCCAACAAAGACACAGGGAAGTGAACGAAAGGCTAATTTGGTAGTGTTGTATGGACGGAGGTAAGGGAAACATAGACAACCAAACGCCTTGAGCAACCCATAATTTGGAGTCTTTTTGTATAGAATTTCATAAGGAGATTTGTAGGAGAGAGTAGGAGTAATGGTTCGATTTGATAAATATACAACTGTATGAAAGGCATTTTCCCAGAACTCAAAAGGAAGAGAAGAATGAGCAAGAAGAGCTAATCCTTTTTCTTGAATAATTCGATTTCGACGCTCTACTGCACCATTTTGAGTTGGTGTATAAGGACAAGTGATACGATGGAGGATGCCTTGAGAGTTTAGAAAAGGGACTAAAGCTTGATACTCACCTCCCCCATCAGATTGTAAACATTTGATTTCTGTGTTGAACTGTGTCTTTATCATTTTTTGAAACTGGATGAACGTATCTTTGACTTGAGACTTTTGAGAAAGGAAATAAATCCATATAAATTTGGAATAGTCATCCACAAACTGAACAAAATAGCGTGATCCATTATATAGAGGTGACTGAAGCTGGACCCCAAACATCACTATAAATAAGATCAAACATGGATGAACTGGACTTGTGAACAGAGTTAAACGGAATGCGACGACTTTTACCGAGTTGACATGATTGACAAATGACAGGAAGTTTTGTTGTTGTTACGGGTAAGGAAAAGGAAGACACTAGACGCTTTAATATAGACTCATGAGGGTGCCCAAGACGATGGTGCCAGTTTTTGAGAGTAGTGGCAAAGGCAGTAGGTAATGGTTGAGTTTGTGTGGGTAACTTGTATAGTCCATCCTCAACGATACCTTTCAGAATTATCTGTCCCTGCATATTCTTCACAAACCAATTAGAGGCATGTAGCTCAATATAAACGTTGTTGTCACGAGTTAACGAAGATGCACTCAACAAATTTTTGCAAATTTTAGGAGCAACAAGCACGTCTTTTAGTACTAAAGGTTTCAAACCTGGTATATGAGTAGTTCCTGAGTGAGTTATTGGAATTTTGTTGCCATCACCCATCAATAGTTGATCATTACCACCATATTCAGATTTGATAGAGAGGGCCTGCATATTGTCAGTGACATGGTGTGACGCTCCCGAATCAATATACCAAGCTGGATCAACAAGAGATGATGGAGAGTGTAGTTCACTGCTGGAGTAGTGTAGTTAGCTGTTTTTGGATAGGTGGATGGATATGATGTGCGGTCATACCGATCATAACAATTCAAAGCCAAATGCCCCGAACGATTACAAATTTGGCAAATTGGACGGTGTTGTTGTTGAGCTGAAGAAGAAGATTCCGAGTTCGATGTACCTCGCCCCCTGTAACGTCCTCTATCGCCGCGACCGCCACGTCCTCTTCCCCGAAAATGATTGAATGAACGACCAGTAGTATTTGTGTTGGAGGCTGCAAAATTTACTGTCGGAGAAGACGTGTAAGTGTTGAACTCGTTGTTGACAGTAGTGGCGGCCCGATGCTCGGCTTCAAGACGTTCCTCCTCATTTAGGAGAAGACCTGTTAGCTCGTCAGGGTGGATGGATTCAACTCGTATATTAACTGCAGCCTTGAAAGGACCATATGAAGAGTCAAGCCCCTGAAGTACACACGCAACAAAGTCATCATCACCAATAATGCATTCACATTCAGCAAGTGCATCTGCAATGGAACGTTTCTTTTCTATGTAATCAAGCATTGTCATAGACCCTTTTACGAGAGTCTGCAATTGGCTTTTGAGTTGCATCAAACGAGCTTTAGTTTGAGATTGAAACGTTCTCCCAATCATGGTCCAAGCCTCGTACGCACTAGAGGCACGAGCAATATATGAAAGGATTTTATCCGAAAGTGTGGAGCGAATCCAAATAAGGACCAAACGATCCCTTTTTCGCCACTCTTGGTAAGATTTAGTAGCTGCTGCATTTCCAGGAGGCGGTTCTTTCTGAGAGGGAGTGAGTACGAATGAATCTAGGTCAAAGGCTTCAAGAGTAGACAACACTACACCACGCCATGAATAGAAGTTTGTACGATCAAGCTTGATTGAGATACTTGGGAATTGAATCTGAGTTCCAGCTAGTAGTGTAGCAAACACTTCAGAGTTGTCACTTGCTGTAGACATGGTGAACTAAAGACGTTTTGAGAATTGAAAAAAAAGAGTGGAGAAAGGCACTGATACCATGTAAGAATGAAGAAAGTAATGAAACAGTTTGTTGAATTTCCATTAAACAAGATCGGTATTTATACAAGATTACAAGTGACTCTTTGGTTACATCTATAGAATTTACAACGCTTCATTTGGTGTATTGATGACACCCTATTCATTAGCATCTATTAATTTCTTCAATAATTTGTTCTCCTTCAAATATTGAATATGTTTAGGCATCTTTGTATCTCCACTCTTAATATATACACTATGACTAGTGTAAAAAGTATTGAGGAGTTAAATGTCTAGGGAAACGAAGAGATTGTGTGAATGAAGAGATTGGGTGAGACGGTGAGGTGTGATCATATCTTTGATTTAATTAAATTAGGAAACATGTCGGCAAGATACGTGAGCGGTTGAGAATAGTGAGTTTTTTAAGTTTTAATCTCGTCTAAAAAATTAATTGAATGAACCTTTCTTTAAGTCTTTATGTCCTACGTATAATTAGTTATCCTCATAGAACCTTTCTTTAAGTGTCGAGTAGTTTTTGTTATAGTTTTCATAAATACTCAATTGAAGTGTTAAAAGTTATTTTCGAAATAAAAACAAATCAACCTAAGTTATATCACATTTTTTCAAATGATTAGTTACTTGATATGAAAAAGAAAAGATGGACAGTCATTAAAAGTGAATTGTACTAGAATCAAACCCTTCCCACACAAAATGTACAAAGAAGACAATCAATATGTGAATGCTTTATACCAAAAAATAGAATGTAGTGTCACTTTGACTCTAAAATTTTAGCTAAAAAAACTCTAAGGTCAATTGCCAAAAATCACTATTCAGAAAATCACTATTTTTACAACTAATTATGAAACGATGATATTATAATAGCTCCGTTATCAAAAAAGCACCATGTCATTGTTTCGTTAAAAGCGCGTGCGCATGATTTGTTAAATAGTATTTTATTAATTAAATTACTTGTGTTAATTGCAAAAACCATTATTATATTATCCGTTTCGAATAAAACCATCATTTTAAATTAATTGCGAGATGTCTATCAACCGCCCTATTCATACTATAATTTTTTTGAAAACAGGGTATCATAATAGTGATTTTCCACAATTGTCCCAAAACCTTTTCAACTTTATATTTAAAGCTGAACATTTCAAAAAAAAAAATTCCAAAAATATTTCATGTAAATTTTTAGATGCTTATACCCACCTAAAATTTTCAATTATTTGGATTTGGTACATCGTGCAGCGTTTTACTGTCATTTAATATTATGCAGTTATATTCAATTACCTTAAGTAGGATTGTTGAATTCTTTGCAAAAATTTGTCACTTCTATATATTTTTATCAAATCTACGTAGTTTTGTTGGTTTAATGGGATCTCAATTCTTTCAATTCCCCGTATCAGGAGAATTCATGGGACCTTATATAATATGACTAAAGAGTTTCGACAGCCAAAAAGTAATTTAACTAGTTTTTTTATTTTAAAGTCCTGATTGTTCTCAATTTTAATAAAGAGTATAATGAGTCCAGACTGTTTTCATAAATGAGAATGAATCATAAGAAAAATGTCAGTTCAGTTATGAAGTAAAAAGTAATCTTGCCTGTTTTTGATCTTGCGACTCCATTTAGTTGCTAATAATGTTGGTTTTATGTCACGATCCAAAACTAGATATCGAGACCGGCGCTCAAAAACATGTTAAGCTAGCCTCTTATTCAATAACTAATAAAATATTCTAAACAACGAAAAATTAGATAAATAAATAAAGAAAATTGTGTAAATATGAAGTACAACGGAGTGTCTAGGAAAAATAACTGAAATAAAAGACTGAAACTAGTTGACGCTAGCTGGATGGCACCGTACTGGAAACAAATTACTCGGTAGTGTAGTCAGCTGATGTCACTCTCAACCATTGGCTCACATATTTGAAAAATAGCGTGGGATAATAACGGGTGAGTCAAATTGACTCAGTAAATAAATAACATGTTCATTTACGTGTTCATATAATTTACCAATTTTATTTGTATATTTCATTCTTTTCTTATATATATGCATGCGTGTATGAATGCACCAGATGTACGAGATATACTTTGCAGTCGTCACTACAGGTCCAGACCTCAAATATACAATGGCGGCTCAACCACCCTTTTCATCCTATCCATGCTCATGTCATGAATGCAATGATGCATTAATTTAATTAATAATAATAGTCAAGATATTTCATATATACATATATACGTTTACGTACGTAGTCATCTTAACCAAATGAGAAAGAGAGATTTATATACTTTTTATTATTACATTACTGCCCACATAATAACATACCATATAATTAAAACATGTTATTTACTCACTCTTATAATCCAAATGGTCACCGTGTGCACCACAAGCTCACTCTATCCCTTTTGACTCACCTGAGCCGCATAAAGAAAAAGCATCGTCATTGTACAATCAAAGTGCTTTCCAAATTGAGACACTTCTTTAAAACATACAATCACCCGTTAACAGCCATTGTGACTAATCATCTTGTGAAACTGTCAAAGTTTATCTCAAATAATCATCATTTACTAACTCATGTATACCTTTGATACGACTACTTCAAATATTCTGCTCATCAACTTACTCAAATCCTCAATCATACAAGTTAATTTAAAACGTTTATCAATCACTGTGTCTCCTTATGCTGCCCAGTCCACTTGCGGCTCACCAAGTGGTTTCTTCTTTCCAAATACTCCCTCCGTCCCTATTTGTTTGTCCAAAAGCATGAATTGCACGATTTTTAAGGTAGAAAGAAGGTATGAAATGTGTGGTTGAGAATAAATGATTTATAAATATATGAGTAAAAAAGTAGAATATATGGTTGATATTGAAGGAAAGTGGACAAACTTAAGGGGACACCCAAAATGGAAAGTGGACAAACATTAAGGGACAGAGGGAGTACTATATTAAAATATCTTTTGTCAACTTCTCACTGATGAAGTAATTAATCCAAAGAAAACTGATGTCTTACCCTTTTGTTTCTTGATATTGACAGTACAAAAGACTTGTATTTACATGCCACTTTTTTTTATTTATTATTATTTACATGCCACTTCTTAATCACTCACATAAGATCTCAACTTCAATTGCATGAGAATGGAGAGTGTAATCGGCTGTTTTACTTTTGTCAATTTTATCAAGTTTTTATTTTACATTTCAAGATAGACAATTGAGGTTACATCTACTTCCAACATTAAATGACTAAGTCTCCACATGTATCTAACTGACACCTCCTGATGTTTAGATTTATTTTTGAACTTTTAAATTTGGTTTAAATTAAACTTATATCTACTATTATAAATAATTTAAAGTAGATATAACATTTTACTATTCAAAGTGTGTAATTGTAATTTATGTAATATAATATATCATAATTAATTCAATTTCTTAGTTATTTGTAACTAATGGTTTATGATTATTTAATAGATAGTCAGTCAAAATTCAAGTCATAAAATCCAAAGATTCAACATAATGGATTTTGAAATTTAAAGTAATGCTAGTAATTCTCCATAAGTTGGAAATTGCAATGACAAAGCCATCGTGCTGTTATCTTAGCATCAAATTGAAACGCTTATTATATTATTGAGAAAACTCAAACACAGTCGATCAGAGGAGCACCAGAGGCCATCCTCCAGATCTGGATTTCCGGCCAAAGTCAATGGGGTCAACGCAACGAGGGAAATATCTGATATTTTATTATTCATCAATGAACTGTACTGTACACTATTTATACTACCTTTATAATTACGTAATCTACCAGCAACTTTACATAATTGCATTATCTACCCTGAACTAAACGAACAGTAAAAGAAACTAAATATAGTTGAGCAGCTTTAGCTTCTTCAAGCAGTACTGGTTTAATATCCCCCCTCAAGCTGGTGAGTGCAAGGAATTAGACACTCCCAGCTTGGTACAAAGTATAGAAAGACGATCTGAGGGTAAACTCTTTGTAAACATGTCCGCTAATTGTTCCAATGAAGTGACATATATAGGAATTAGACGCTGGGCAACATAGTGTTGGCGAACAATGTGACAATCAATTTCGATGTGTTACGTGCGCTCGTGAAATACCGGATTCTTCACAATGTGTAAGGCAGATTGGTTGTCGCAGAACAAAGATGTAGGTGAATCAAATGACAGTGACATATCCGAGAGCAAGTTCCGCAGCCAAATAATCTCTCGACAGGCAAATGACATGGCTCTGTATTCAGACTCGGCTGAGGAACAAGAAACAGTCTGCTGCTTTTTTGTTTTCCATGAAATGACTGTTCCACCCAAGAGAGTGCAATAACCAGAAATAGAACGACGAGTTAACGGGCATGCAGCCCAATCAGCATCACAGTAAGCGGATAACAACAGGTCTGATGTAGCAGAATAAAAAAGTCCCTGCGCAGGTGCACCTTTTAAGTAACGTAACACCCGATGAGCAGCTGCAAAATGATCAACCAAAGGCTGCTGCATAAACTGGCTCAACACATGAACTGAATAAGCAAGTTCCGGACGAGTAATTGTCAAATAAATGAGTTTGCCAATGAGTCGGCGATAAAGCAGAGGGTCAGGCAGTAATGCAGAATTAGATAAGGCTAGTCGATGCTTAATATCAATAGGGGAAGTGGCTGGCTTGCAACCAATCATGTTGAACTCATCCAAAAGGTCCAAAGTGTATTTGCGCTGGTTAATAAAAATCCCTGTTGAGTTCCTTGCTATTTCCAGTCCAAGAAAGAAACGTAACTCTCCTAGATCTTTGATGCGAAATTTTTCATTAATGAAACTTTTGATCTCATTGAGAAGAGGAATTGAGGTACCAGCCAAAACCACATCGTCTACATAGACCAATAAGATTACCATGGTTGAATCTCTGTGCAGTATGAACATTGAATGATCATTGGAGCTTTGAAGAAAACCAAAGTTCACCAGGGCATCACACAACTTAGCAAACCATTGTCTAGATGCCTGACGAAGTCCGTAAAGACTTTTAGTAAGTTTACAGACTTTTCCATCTTCACGATCTTTCCGATAAAATCCAGGAGGTAACCTCATGTAAACCTCCTCGTCTAGATCCCCATGCAAAAAGGCATTGTTCACGTCGAGTTGAAATAACTGCCAACCCTGAGCTGCAACAATTGCTAATAAACAACGAAATGTTGTCATCTTAACAACAGGAGCAAAAGTATCATGAAAGTCAAGCCCCTCAATTTGGGTAAAACCCTTAGCGACTAATCGCGCTTTGTACCTTTCTACTGTTCCATCTGACTTCATCTTCACTTTGAAAACCCACTTGCAGTCCACTAGAGTTTTATTAGGAGGTAATGTGGTGAGTTCCCAGGTCAATTCTGCTCCAAAGCTTGTATCTCTTTGTTCATTGCATCTAGCCAGAGAGGATTTTTGCAAGCTTGAGCATAAGAATTAGGTTCCCTGATCAGTCAACTTGACCAAGAAACTGTAAATACTGAGCAGAGCATTTGTCATATGACACAAATTTTGAAATCCATGAGGTGAAGTAAATGTACTGCTCCACAAATAAAATCTTTGTGCCAGCTTGGAGCATTACGAATCCTAGAAGATCGACGAAGGGTAATGTGGTTCTCATCAGGGGTCTCTCCATTATCTGGTACTTCTGGAGTAGGTTGTAAATTATTAAGGGAAGTATTCTCTGCACAATCGACAGCTGGGACATCATCAAAATAATTCTCTGTTATCTCAGGTAGGTCTTGTTTGATCCTTCTATTGGATTTCTCATCACTTGTTATAGAATGATACGGAAAATTATCCTCAAAAAATATAACATCCCTGCTGATAAATACCTTCCTGGATTCCATGTCAAATAACTTGTACCCCTTTTGTCCATAGGGATATCCCAAAAATAAACATCGCGAAGCTCGCTGATCAAATTTGTCACGCCCTACCTTGTGTGTCGTAGAGAAACAAAGGCAACCGAACACACGCAGATGATCAAATTTAGGAGGAACTCCAAATAAAACTTCATACGGTGTTTTCCCTTTCAGGTGCACAAAAAAGGAGTCCTGTTAAGAATGTGTGTAGCGGTTAGAATGCAATCTCCCCAAAAACACTTAGGAACCTTTGAACGAAACCTGAGTGCACGAGCAACATTCAAAATATGTCGATGCTTTCTTTCAACTCTGCCATTTTGCTGAGGAGTGTAACTACATGTTGTCTGATGAATGCATCCATTTATCTTCAGAAACTTACTCAATCGATCATTCAGAAACTCGCCACCATTATCTGTTCGGAGAATCTGAACTCTTGTGTGAAATTGGTTCTCAACCAGAGAAAAGAACTGAACAATTAGATCAGCAACCTCAGATTTGTTCCTCATAAGGAACGTCCATAGTCCTCTAGAATGATCATCAAGCACTGTAAGGAAATATCTCGCTCCTGAAAAAGTTGTCACACTAAAAGGGCCCCAAACATCACAATGTAATAGTTGAAAAATGTGATCAGACTCATGTTTACAAGAATTAAATTTCAACCTGGTCTGCTTTGCAAGGGGACAAATAAAACAGTGTAAATCATCTTTCTTTCTGAACTTGATATAAGGTGAAAGTAAGTCATTCATGGCAGAAACCGACATGTGACCCATTCTATCATGCCAAAGTTCAAAACTATCTTTATTCTGAACTGAAACTGTATTAAGTAAAACATTACTACTCTTACTGTTTGTCTTCTCCAAGCTGTATAATCCTTCACTAGCCTTACCAATCTTCAGTATACTCCTGGAATGAGGGTCCTGAATAACACATCCCAATTTGGTAAATAACACTGAACATTCGATATCTGAAATAAGTTTGCTAACTGAAAGAAGGTTGATCTTGAAGCTTGGGACAAATAAAACATCCTTCAGAACTAATTGTTTGCCAAGAACACAATCACCAGTAATGCTAACTGGGACAACTTGTCCATTAGGCAGTGAAACCTTGCACTTTTCATCAAGAGCACGCACATTAATCAAAAGGCCAACATCTGATGCAAAATGATTTGTGGCTCCACTGTCCACAATCCATGCGTTGCTATTAAATTGATAAATGGCATTAACACAAATACCTGCCATCGAAGTTCTTCCATCAGTTTCATCTGCCTCACGAGGAGAAGTCTTTATTAATGCTAAAAGTTGCGCAAGCTGTTCTTTGGTAATCTGTGTGTTATTTTCTCATCAGCACTTTTGTTCGAATTTCCTCCTGCTTGTGTTTCCTTACCAGGATTAGTAGTGCTAACAGCATTGCTCATTGAATTAAAGCCTCGTCCTCTACCAAAACCACGTCCTCTATTAGTCCTCTTCCTCTGCCATTTCCTCTTCCTCTGTTATTCTGATCAGGGTATCCATTCAGACTCCAGCACCTCTCTTTCATGTGCCCAGGCATTTGACAATAGGTACAAAACCTTTGATCAACCTGATTATTACCTCTTCCACCATTTGCAGTGAATTTATTATTGTTTCCTCTTCCAGCTTGACCTTGATCTGGGCATACATGGCAGAGATCTCCTCAAATGGTACTCTGGTTACATTTCTTTGAACTTCATTTTGCGAGATCATGTCGTAAACCACATCCATGTCTGGTATCTTTCTCATCCCCAAAATATTTGATCTCACTTGTTCATGGATTTCATTCAATCCCATTAAAAACTCTATCACTTTCCTTCTTCTCTTGCTGCATCCAATTTCTTGCATCTTGCACAAGTGATTTCCTCTTCACATACTCCATTATTGAAGTCACCAATGGCATCCAGTTCTTCCCACAGTTTAGTCATCTTCTCGAAATACTCAGCAACATCTAGATCACCCTGTCTGAGAGTTCTCAAACTCCGCTCAACAGCAAATTTCCTAGCAGCATTAGTACCTGCATATCTATTGTGCAGGGTTTTCCAGGCAGCTATTACATCTTTAGAATGCAATATATGACTATGGACACTCTTTGAAACAGAAGCTAATATCCAAGACATTATCGCATCATTACACCTTTTCCATTTATCACTTAAAACTGGGTCACTGGGTTTAGGGTATTCACCAAGGACAAACTTCAGCTTGTTTCTAGCAGATAAGGATATCTCCATAGATTTCTTCCAATCAACAATGTTGCTTCTACCAACTAAAACCTCTGACACTAACGAGTTACCAGTGATTTCATTATTCGCAACCACAAAACATCATCAACATTCTGATTACCAGCAGCAACCACAGATGATCCTATCTCAGGCATTTTTCACCTCAATAACAAACCCTCTATTAGCTCAATAAGGGATTACTTCAGCCAAAAAAAACCAATCAAAAAAACTGTCTCGCAAGTATCCAAAAGTAGCTACTCGACAGCACGGGTCAGATCTGACTCATAGATGTTGTATCCGATTTGAAACAAAAGAACCCAAATCTCAAGGTGCAAAAACTCAGAAATAAACGAAATCAATCAACAAAACGATTACCAACGATCGATTCCTGCTCTGATATTATGAGAAAACTCAAACACAGTCGATCAGAGGAGCACCGGAGGCCATCCTCCAGATCTGGATTTCCGGCCAAAGTCAATGGGGTCAACGCAATGAGGGAAATATCTGATATTTTATTATTCATCAATGAACTGTACTGTACACTATTTATACTACCTTTATAATTACGTAATCTACCAGCAACTTTACATAATTGCATTATCTACCCTGAACTAAACGAACAGTAAAAGAAACTAAATATAGTTGAGCAGCTTTAGCTTCTTCAAGCAGTACTGGTTTAATAATTATTACTGCTAAAATTACAAAACACAGCCACTATAAATTATGGAGCAGAAGTCGAGCTAAACTTCAGGATGACATTTTCCTTCACAGCCTTTAACGCACTTCTCAACTATCTCAGCGTCTAAATCACCCAATTCAAAAAATCGAGAGTTCAGTTAACAAGTCCAATATGCCCAATTAAAAAGTTACTTAAATATAAAACCCAAAAATATCTAACCTGAATCATTTACACTTTTTCCGGTGAAACAAGAGGAAGCAGCACATCTTGCAGAGCAAATGTCATTAACTTTAACTTCACAATAACCAATACAATATGCGATGCAGACGTACGGCCGGAGCCCCAACAAATATTTTCAATATGCATGTATCAAAACAGTTTCGATAGCACGTCTCGAAGGGACCCTGAGCATTTAAGTTTTCAAAAAAGAATGCTCCTGCTAATATAAGAACACAAACTGAAAATGTTTTGAGTTGAACCTTGTTCATTTCTTTTATAGTTTGTTCTCCTTTTAAATCTTGAATATGTCTTCAGGACTCTTGATATATATGCATATTAAGGACTAGTGTATAATTAATCGATTAATTTTTGTGTTATAATTTTCATAAATTCTCAACTGAAAAGTAAAAAAGTTTTTTTAATGGTGTATTATAAGAGTAATTTAATGGATGGTTTATATTTGTTTGTATTTTATAACCAAACTAGCACTTTTCATTTAATCCATTTTCATATTATAATTATCCTAAAGTTATAGTATATCGCATTTTTTCAAATGAAAGTTCTTTAAAATGAATAGAAAAAGAAAAAACAGAAAATTATTAATACCATTATGTGCTAAAGCAAAGTATATTTCCCACTTGAACTGTTCAAAAAAGACGGTCAATTATGTGAATTTTTTCAAACGAAAAATACAATGAAGGTTGTCAATTCAACTTTATGCTTCGCTAAGTGTTGAACATTTAAGTCTAAATAATAGAATCATTACACGAGTGCATAATAATTGGATTACAAAGTTTCGACAACCAAAAGTAAAAAAAATTATAGAGGTAAAGTAGCAGTCAATCATTAAAACAATTTTTCATTAAAAATTTGACGATTAAGAATAAAGTTAGTGTTTATTAAATATGCGATTAGATTTGTCAAAACCCTAGCGGTTGATATTGACGGTTTAATTTAACATTAAATCTCATCCGTTGGATTATTAATAATCAATGATAGCGAACACGTCTCACAATCCTACAATTGATAATTCATTTTTAATTAAATTAGGGGATAGTTTTGCACAAAAGATGGGTGGTTGAGAAGTAAATCTCATCCTTTAAATTGAAAAAATGAACAAATTAAATTATGTCCTACTGTGTCACAATTATTTAAATGTCTCACTTGAATCCTATCCTGTTAAAAACAATTGAAACATATCATAACCCTATTCAAAGAATTTCCTAATTACAAACTACTTTGCCAATTGGTTCAAAATTAGTGAATTGAAAATTAGAATGTTCCACTAGTCCTGACGATAATTTTGTAATGAGTTAATTGCAGTAAACCACCATTATAATATGGTGTTTTGCAGTAAATCACCATTATAAATTTTTTTTCTCGAAACGAGTATATTATAACATCGCCGTTAACAGAAAACCACCAATTTAACTGTTCCGTTAAAACGTGTAAAACACGCGCCATACGATGCGTGGGTATATAACTTTAATTCAGACAATTTCAAAAACTACCATTATAATGTCTTGTTTTGTAGAAAACCACCATTATAATGTTTTGTTTTGCAAAAAACCATTATTTTAACAAATAATCACAAATGACTGTGACTATGATTGTGGCTATCTTTGATTAGTAAAGCAATACACGTTTATTAATTTATAATCCATACTAGACACGAAACCTAATGGAAGCATATTTGCAGTTGCGGGTGTGGTGAGAAACTGTTATATTTTAGCTCAGAGTCGATCTTTAAGATCAATATAGAAAAACAATTAGAGTTTAAAAGTAGTGATATAATAAATCATATTTCGTATGATAAAATGAGAAAGTTATTTATATTTAACTTCCATCGAGATTAAAAGAATTGAACCGTTCAGTCGATAATCATTAAACATTGATAATAAACTCTCAAACAGGAGTTTCTTTTTGTATTTCTTACATTATTTTCTTCATTGACTTCCATCAAGATTAAATTAAAGCACTATGTAGCTAGTAGATACTTATCAACGAGTAAAATTATCATATGAGCCTCTGATCTAGCATGAACAGTGCAGGTGGTAGTATTCTGATAATAAGTTATTAAAATGGTGGTTTCTCGTAAAATTGAGATTATAATAGTGGTTTTCGGTAATATTTTATTGCCACGTGTACACGCACTTAACGGAAATTTTAACGGAACAGTTCAATTGGTGGTTTTCTGTTAACGGCGATGTTATAATATACTCGTTTCGGAAAAAAAATTATAATAGTGGTTTACTGCAAAACACCATATTATAATGTGGTTTACTGCAATTAACCCTTTTGTAATTAAACCGAAATTTAAAAAACCATCACAGTAACCAAGTTACCAAAACTACTCAATTGTTAACACAGAGTAAATAAGAATTTTTGTGAAATGAATAGTGACCAAGATCCTGCTTTACTCTTTTTCAAGGTTTAACAAAGAATTGTGAATGATTTGCAAAAGGGCGGTTAACCTGGAATACTCATTAGTGACAGTCTGTTTACATAATGGCTATAAAAGATCATAATCATACAAGTAATTCATGTGGTACAGATCAAAAATGTTATCAGCCTGAATAATGCAGATCAAGTTAGACTATGTAGTGCCTCCTCAAGGAGACAATAGGATCTGACAAAATAGGCAAACGAAATAATGGGCGTATAAAAATTTTGATTGAGGCTTGAACAAATGAACAGTATAAGAATGAGGATTATATATACCTGATGAACAATGTTCTCAAGCTCTCTTGTCACAACACTTTTGTCCTAAAGTTCCAGGTCTGATGACTTGTTGAGCTACCATATAACCAAAAATATGAGATGGATATATCTGACTGTCTGGTCTGGAATCCACATTCCACAAATAAGCCAAAGGGAATGCCCCCATAGCGCAGCTATTAGCAAATAGTGAGCCATAAACTCTGATGTCTGTTTACTCTGCAAAGTTTGGTTACATAAGTCAGCAAATAGAAAAGATTAAAAAATGAGTCGTCAGCCATGGACCAATACCATGGAGATTTTGGGATGAAGAATGAAACAAGTGTCGAAACCCTCTTTTTGAAAATTTATAATGCTTCATTTTATCAAATGTAGGAAATGATTATCAAGTTGAAGTATATGCAAAATGTAAGATAAACTTTATTACCTGAATGCTTTCCCTGAGATCAAAACTGGGCATGGGTATCCTACCAATAGTCCCCACAAGAGCACCTCCCATTTTCAAAGCGGTGGAAGCATTTTGAATCATTCAAATATATTTTGACATTGTAGGTCCTAGTGATCAGTTTGGCCGTCCTGTGACAGTCTCCACACATCCTAATATTTTTGATGATTCGAATTGCTTTCGACACATAAGATGCGCCTACAAGAGCATATGCAAATGCAAGTTTTTCACTGTGAACTCCACATATATCTTCGCTTTCTTCCTCTTCAAACAACTTGCTTTCCCGAGAGTCGTCAGCTCTACCTTTGTCTTTTATGGACCGAACCCAAGATTGTAGCAGGTCAGCATATGGCTGTTTCTGATCACCTACACTAAAACTATGTACTTTATTATTTGCTTCAACCCAGCACCGCCCCACAGGCTTACCATTAAATTCAGAGGCTTTTTCAAGATGCCTTACATTTCCAGTGTTTGACTTCCCGCTAGTTATGCGAGCCCGTGAAAGTAGGTTACTAATCAAAGAATTCCCTGGGTCCAACTGTAACAAACGCTCTGCGGTTTTCACAAGCAGGCCATAGTCATTGTGCGCCCTGCAAGCCGTTAGCAATGCATCCAAAACTGAAGATTCTGATTCCACGGGCATATCTTCAATGAAATCAACTGCTTCTCTGAGCATGCCTGAACGACCATATAAATTCACCATAGCACAATAATGCTCTATACTAGGTGTTATCTGATAATCCTCAGTCATGCTCTCAAAAACTCGCTTCCCATCATCCACCAATTTACCTGCTGCAGGCATAAATAACATTTAAGAACGTGCCTCGATTAGGTTTCAGACCAGCCTTCTTCAACCGATCATATAGATCAAGTGCGTCATTAGGATAACCGTGCAATACATAACCACCAATCAAAGAGTTCCAAGAGATTATATCTGTCCGAGGCATATTATTAAATATGTTTTCTGAATAAATAATATTCCCTGCCTTTGCATACGTGTCTATAAGTGAGTTTCTAACAGGAATCTCAGATGATAGATTTCTTCGGAAGACACAACAATGGATCTCTTTCACTTTTCTCAAAGAAATAAGATTATCAAATGCAGGCAGCACACTCAGTATGGTAACCACATTTGGCGCTATGTTCAAATTCTGCATTTTATGGAATACCCCCAGTGCCTTGTTCTTCTGCCCTGTTTGCAAGAACCCGGAAATGAGAGAGTTCCAAGATGCTGTGTCTCGCTTTATCTGGCAACTCTCCATTTGTTCAAAAAGATCCATCGCTTGATCCTCATCTCCATTATGGAGGTATCCATAAATCATTGCATTCCAAGTTACAGCATTGGGTTTTACATCAGACCCTTGCATTTGGTTGAAAAGGTCATTTGCTTTACCACAATAACCAGCCAGACAGTATCCTCCGATCATTGAATTCCAGGTGTAAGTATCCTTTTTCAGTACCATGTCAAAGATCGTTCGAGCTGCTTCGAGATCCCCACATTTAGAGTAAGCGTCGATAAGTGAATTAGCCACCAGCACATCATGTGCAACTCCCATCTTAATGGCATATAAATGAAGTTCCCTGGTTTTATTCAGGGTCTTCAGAGTTGCACATGCAGATAGTGAACTTGCAACAGTGACCCCACTAGGCTCGATTTCAGAGCTGATCATTTCCCTGAATAACTCCAATGCCTGTGCACCCAAATTGTTCTGACAAAACCCAGAAATAACTGTAGTCCATGTGAAAACATCAGGCCTCACACCCAGGCTTTCCATATTCTTCATCAATTTCATTGCCATATCACACTTCCCGGACTGGCAGTAACTGTTTATCAAGATGTTCCACGTCACTATACCAGCCTCCACACCCTCACTGTGCATAGCATGAAAGATCCTATTAGCTTCTTCCATATTCCCACAGTGACAAAACCCGGATATCATCGAGTTCCAAGCCACCCTATCTCGCTCAACCATGTTCTTAAAAAGCAACCCAGCCAGATCAGCCTCCCACATTTAACATAAACACCCAAAACAGCATTGCAGACACGCGTATTAAACTTAAAAAGTCCACTCCTAATAGCCCAAGAATGAATCAACTTCCCCATATCCAAATTCCCAGAATTCCCACAAGCCTGCAATATCTTCGGCAACAGAAACCCATCCGGCATCACTCCATCATTCACCATTAATCCAAAAAGCTCCACAACCTCCCTCCATCTCTGCTCCCTAGAGCAAGCACCAATTATAGCAGACCATGAATACAGATTCCTCTCAGACATTTTCTCAAACACGTGAAGTGCATCATCAAACGACCCGCACTTGGTATACATACTAACCAACTTAGTCTCAACATACAAATCCACCACATCAACCAAACCAATCCTTTCATGAACCTTACGACCCAATTCAATAGACTCGCAATCAATACAACCCTGAAGTAATTCAAGGTAAGTTCTTGACTTTACCTTAGACCCAGATTGAGCAATGTGATCAAGAGCAGAAACAGCATCAATTAAGCGGCCCTTTTTACAAAGATCAGTCAAATGGGTATCTGTGACTTCGAGCTGAAGAGATGGAAAGGATGAAGAAGCGGTTAGTGACTGAGGTTGACGGAAAGTGGGAACTTGATTGTTTTTGGGGGTACATTGAGAAGGGTTTGGTGGGTGGAAGTGGTTGTTGGTGGTGGCAATGGAGGTCTGGATTTTGAAGGTTGGATCAGATTCTCCATTGTTGAATTGGATGAGGATCGAGCTGGCGGTTCTGTTGTTGATGATGATAAGTGACGCATTGGTTCAGTATAAACGTCGCCGTTTCTCAATGACTTTTGCATCAAAATTAATTTATCTGAAATGAAATTTTTATATTTTATTTATTATTGATAACATGGAGGTAGACTTTATAGAGAAAAGTGAAATTTCGTAAATTTGATTTATCCAACAGCTGTGATTTTTTGTTAATTATTTTTGTATTTTTTCGAATTTCTAAGTTTTTTTATAATTTTTGTTAATATTTCGGTTAATTTTAAATATAAGGGAGTTTCTGGCAAATTTTATAAACATAAAAGGTGTGTTTTATAATTTTTAAAGATACGGGTTGTTCTCGAAAAAACCCATATTTATGGGTAATTTCCGGTATTTTATTTTTTAATTAATTATTAATTAAAATAGATGGTTGAATTAGTAAAATACACAGACGATTGAGAATGACGGTTATTGATATAAACTGTAAGATTGATGAAAATTAACGGTTAAAATCATGTCCTTTCATCTCACAAATATTTTTTTTATCCTCCTGAAACCCTACTCTGATAACATGTAATTTAAGTGAAAGTCGCAAAAACTGGCGGAATATGCTACATCAAAAAACAAATGGACCATTTTAGTCTCGTTTTGCGAAAAACCAATTTATCAATTAGAGTAAAGATAAGGTGACACATACTCTATTCATATAAAAAACACAAAAACTACAATATATATAACCAGAGATTTATTCATGTGTATTCATTTATTTTGATGGATGCATGAAACCCAATTTGCATCCATTGATTGTATTTTATCAATGCACCAGAATATATCAACACATTAATGAGACATACGAGTTGCATATGTTTTGTGCATGACAAATGCAATGACGTGGTGCAATCTCAACCGTTGATAAAATACAATCAACGAATGCAAAGTGATTTCTATGAATCCACTAAAATGGATAGATTCACATGATATATCCCTATATAACCAACAATAAAGACATTCGCGCTTTACATACAATCGAGATATTACTTTAAGGTCCAACCCCTCCTATCTCGTTGTTTTACAATTACAAAAACATCATTCAACTAATGCAATAAACAATGTCAAGCTTGTAGCATTTGAACTTTAATGGAGGAATATACCGAACATATTTATCAATTATGTCTTTGCCTAGAAGAAATACACCTCTCTTCTTTTTTAGAGAGTGAATTCTCTCTTCCTCCTGGAGAGTGAATTTTCGGAAAAAAATATGAATGGGGTTAATCTTCTTCTTCAACCCTCTTTCTTTCTATCATATGTTGTGTTAATTATAACTTTTGTGTTTGTTTCATTCTGAGTGTGGTGGCCGGACCTAATCTGGTTGTGGGTGGTGTTTGAATTGAGTTTTGGGATGCATGCCTCGACTGTGGTGAGACGGTGGTGGAGGTTATAGGTGATGTCTTGTGGTGGTTGTGGTGGGTGGCTTGTGGTGGCTTGTGGTGGCTCGTGGTGGCTCGTGGTGGGTGCCTTGTGGTGGCTGCGGTTGCTCTTGTAGTGGCTGCGGCGGCTCGTGAGGATGAGGATGAAGACCTGTCGGTGGATCGAACACTGGGGTCACGTGTCAAACTGTTATGCATTTCACCAATTTCGAGACTGCACACGTGTGCTGATTTTCTGTGTTTAAGTTAGTTCTAAATTTGTTACAGGGTAGGTGACGAGCACATCGTTGAGTGCTGCAAATTTATCCCGACTCTCCTTACTAGTATAGTATCGGCAAGCTGGGGTCGAATCCACAGGGAACGGTGGAAGTCTCTTCTCAATCTACAAACTAAGAATTGGGGTTGTGAGTAAATGGTACGAAGAAAAGACAGAAACTGGTGCGCAAATACTACTGGCGCACAAACAGACAGCAAGTGAAAAAGATGTAATTAACTATGCAGGAGATGATCTCGGTTTAGATTTATCACTATGAATTTCTATGTTTATCCTCGGTCACGAATGATACATGACATATTGTTCACGTAGGTTAAGGTCCTGTCACAGCTTAATAACCTACACATACATTCCGGTCAAGGTCCGTATGATATTATTACTCAATCTAGTCTAGTCAATAACGAATCCGGTCAAGGTAGTTAATGTCTATTCTAGTGTTACTCCTATCATTCACAGTCACGTACTTATGATAGTTTAACTATAGATAAAAGATTCCACAACTAAGTCTGCGGTGCAAGGCTTCGCTTAATTGTCTAACCTAATTATCATGCAGTTGAGTTCGGAACAATAATACTAAACTTAATCATGCAAATTAAGAACAAGACCTCAAAACATATTATTCATAGATCAAAACCCAAACCGAGTTCAGTGAGTTTAGCTACTCATACTGAATGAATACATCTCAAGTATAATTAAATAGCAACTAAATAACAAGACAAATCTGTAGTGTAGCGTCGGCAGTCTCGCGTGACAGCTTGCGCGCACGGCCGGATCGGAGTTCTGCTCTGAGCCGTCTGGTCTGCTTCTTGCGT
>QZGG01002875.1:0-30879 GCA_006409495.1 Sedum album
GAAACTACTCACTCATCTCGAGTGATAATGCAAACATGTTCAAACGATTGTAAGTAAAATGATTGTAAATAAAACAAGAGTAAAGTTTAGAAATTCTCAGTGATTGATGATCCACGGTCGAGCTCCAAGCTGCTGCAATCTCCTCGTTATCTCGAGTACAAAATTAGGTTGAACAATCTTCTATAATTCAAACGGTCTTCGAGCTCTCTCGGCTCTTTCTTCTTCTTCTTCACTTGGTTTACTCGACTTCAATTAATCACTTTCTTCACTAGGGTTTTCGGCCCCCTAGGCAGCTCGGGCAGCAGCAGCCGCTTTCTTTGAGTCTCTTGTGATGTTTATATAGTGTAGATCAATCAAAGGGTCGAGTGAATGAAAGGTCTTCCTTAACTTCTAATCATAAATGGCCGAGTAAATGGGAAGTCTAGCTTATCCACTCATCTTAAATGATTGAGTAAGTGGAAGGTCTAGCTTATCTTCTTGTATTAAATCTTGTATTAAATGGTCAAGTGAATGAAGAAATCCATACGAAGGGTCTTGGTCACGTGATAACTTGCTCGAGCAGTGTGTTCTCTTGGTCGAGTAACATGAGTCTTTGGCTGTTTTAGCTCGAATCAGGTACTTTAATACACTCGGTCTAAGAATTGCAGAAATGCTCCAAATAATGTCTAATTTAGGCCGAATTCACGTGCTTTTCCTCATATTTCCATTTATGCTCCTTCGTAAGGCTGGAATCGTGCTTTTGACCAGAAACATCAATCAAAGTATCAAAAGTAATATATTTTACGTTATAATCATATGAAATAAGCATGAAAGTAGGGGCTTAAAATAGACATTTCTAACACTGATCAAAATACCCCACACTTAATCCTTGTTCGTCCCGAACAAGTATTAAGCTTATTTCTTACTCCTGAGATTTCTAAAGTTATTCTAATCCTAGTTCACTGTCGTAGAAAATCACGAATGCATTTAGCATATGCATTAAGCCTTTAAACCTCTAGGCTGCCCTAGCGGACGAGTTTTAGTCTCGTGAGAGTTTTCAGATAACGGAATACTCACAAATCCTATAAGCACATCATCCATTTAACGTATTCGTTCACATAGCTAGTCAATTTAACAAACATTCTTTTGCATTATTCTTTAATCAAAAACACTTCAAAGTATAGCTGATCATTCATCTCGAGCAATAGTCAAAAATTTCAACGTAAATCATTGAAACTAACCTTGATTTCAACGTAACTCGAGCAATAAGAAACTAACCTTGATTTGTCCTTCTCTTCATTTCAAACTTACACCGAAAATCACAAAGTAAAACACAATTATCAAGAGGAGTTTTACCGAACCAATCACCTATGCTAGCAAGGGCTAGTCCATAAGGTCAAGGTCAAGAATTCTTGCCCAAGAATTAGACTACACGTCGTAATCCATAAGAGTAGAGGAATTCCGGATGATTACCACATATTTCATGAATTTTTCTCTCAAAAGCATGTCATGCCTACGTACATCAGTACAAGGATCGTCCCTAAGCAATTCTCAATGGTTATCACTCGATAGCTTCACTCGAGTCGCCACATTATTTAGGCAATAGCAAGGACTTAAGTGGGGAAACAATATAATTTTTTTATATTTTTTTCTATTTCTTTTTTATCAAAGCAGATACTTTCAAGGGGGAAATAAATTTTATTTTCTTTCCTAACCCTCGGCAAATGCCTTATTTTTGTTTTGTCAAAGCAGATACTTTCAAGGGGAAATAAATTTTATTTTCTTTCCTAACCCTCGGCAAATGCCCTTTTTTTGTTTTGTCAAAGCAGATACTTTCAAGGGGGAAATAAATTTTATTTTCTTTCCTAACCCTCGGCAAATGCTCTTTTTTTATTTATCGGATAACCCCACACTTAAGACTTGACTAGATGCCAAAATATTAACTCGAGTATTACAACAAATGCACCATATATTACGAGATATGCTTAAGTCACCTAAAGGCAATACAATAGCTTTATGAAATATTATTCATGTTTTGTTCAAAAATTTCCTCTATGAAATTGGATAAAACTTTGCTTTTCTTAAGGTCTTATGTCAAAAATTTCTAAGAAAAATCAAACTAGGCAAGCTCTTATGTTAAGTCACAAGAAATAAATTTTCTATCATGAAAGTCGTTCAAATCAAAAAAATTCGATTCATAAGTTTCTCAGCAAACATTTTTAATCTAAGTGCTCGATCTTGTTTAGCATGTTTAATTGACATTTTTTCAACGCGTTTTTCATTTAAATAGTAGGATGTATGCAAATTTTGAAAAGTATGCAATGTATATATCATGAAAATTTGTATGCATACTACTCCCCACACTTAAAAATTTGCTTAGTCCCTAAGCAATAAATTAAGATTAAGGTGTAGAGATACTTAGTTGGTTGTCGAGTGTTTCGTTCTTGACATTTTTCTTCGTATCTTGACTTTCCAATGCGCTGCACCTGTATCATTCTTGCAATGCTAACAAAGATTTGTCATTATATAACAAACAAAGCAAAACATGATAGATAATCAATGTAAAATGTTCAAACAAGTGCAAATGTCAAGTACTCGATCAATCTATGTTCGAGTAGTGAAAGTTGGTTTTGTGGATTGTGTTAATTTATTGTTCTTTCACAACTTCTACCTTCTTAACTCGACCACTCGCCATTCGGTCTTAAATGAATAAATAATTAAGTGTTGAATTGGTCGAGTTAGGGTTTTGTTTTGTATAGTTGGGCTAGCTGTGTTTAATGTTTAAGGTGATATAGCCCATTAGTTTGATTCGTCGAGTGAACCAGATGACTCGATCGAATTGAAGAGTGTGATTTCGGTTTAAATGCAGGTTCACTCGATCGAGTGAATTTCTTACTTGGTCGAGTGGGCTCGGCCGAAATTCAGAATTTAATTGAGTGTTTATTGATTTGTTCAAGGTGTTTAATTCTGAATTTTATTTTTAGATAACCCTAAAATTTGGTAAGATATAAATTTCTTCTTTATTGAATTTCTAACTTTGTTTTCCAAAAAAGGCATCATTTTATGTAGAATAAATAAGGAAATAAGGTTTAATCATTCATCAGACTCGATCTTAATTGGCTCTCCACTAGGCTTGCGAAATTCTTTGATAGTCACCCTACGAACCTCATACCACTCAATACCCGAATTATTTTTCTTAGGCTTCTTGGAATGCGTTTTGCTCGAGGTAGCTTTTTCCTTACCCTTATCTTTGCTTGTAGCATTGAAGTTCCTAACCGAGCGCGCGTTCTCGGAAGGGTCTTCTTCTTCAGTTGCATCCTTGTAGGCAAATTCCAACCTAGCAGGTTGTTTGGCGAGGAATGCTAATTTCCTTAACAAGCCAAAGTCCAATTCACGGAATTCAGTGTATCTCTCGGGTAGAATAAATTGGCAACCGATGGCTATGCTAGTGATCAATGAAGTACAACCCACGTACTGTGAACATAATTGTGAACACATCAAACCAATTGATTGGTTCATCTTGGTCGAGTGCCCACATAATGTTCAAGTCCTCTCGGGTAACTACATCAACAGTTTCGGGTTGGCAATTTATATTCGTAGCAATCAGACGATGCACGTACTTCCAAACAAGATTCTTAATAGAATATGGTGAAGGATAGTCTCCAATGAAGTATTGGCGGCTAATGTCTTTCCAAATCTGAATTCTTTGTTGTTCTGTAGCCAAGTGACAAAGTCCTCCTTCAGGAAATCCAAGATGTCTTTATGCTTCTTGTCGAGTCCAATAAAAATCCAAGTCTTGAATTCTGAATTTCCATCCTTCATAATCATATGCAAAACCTTATTCTTCCACAGGTTCAAACGAAGCAATGAACTCATAGACAAGTTCCTTATAACATTGCTTGTTGAAAACGACATCCACATCGAGTGAAGCTCGGCTGAACATGTCATAAACTTTGGCATTAATGCCAAGGCTTTGCATTGTCTTGTCATGAAGGGCAATCGAGCTCACCAAAGGCTTAAGTCGGTTTACCTCTTCAGCTAATTGTTCATAGATTCGTGCATGGTCTATGTTGTCAAAATTTGGTGGGTAGTATGGGTCATAGGTGTGAACAAACTCAATTTGAGTTCTTCTTTGGGATGGTGCATTGGTCTTTTTGGATAGTAGGTTGGATTGAGGCATGTTGCTCGAGTATGTAGATTCGGTCGAGTTGAATGGTGAATATAATATGATACTCGATCGGTTTTTATATAAGTCTAAATTGGGAAGCTCTAAGGTTACTCGAGTAGTAACTTTCCTAATAAAGTGTGATAAATATTAGTACATCAAAGGTTTCTAACAATTGAATATTAAATCAAAGATTTAATCAAGGATTTAATATATGAAGGTTTTGGGAATTTATTAGTGTTACTCGAGATATTATTATTTTGGAAAGAATTAGATTTTGATTTAGAGAAACTTAGGGATTTAGATTTTGAGAGTGAAGGTGAAGCGGTCGAGTAGGGTTTGGTAGAGTGAAGGTTTGTCGAGTGATGTTTAGGGTTTTCTAAATTGGGCCAATTTCCAATGGACCAAATTAAATTGGTCTGATTTTAGAACAATTTCCTATATGACCAAATTTAATTGCTAGAGTTGGTCCAACGGTTGGATTCTTTAAAAAATTTAATTTTTTGTATTTTATTTTTGGGTGGTGTGATTCGGTCGAGTAATATTTTTACTCGATCGAATGAGGGGGGGATTAAATCATTTAAATGATTTGATTTAAGTTTTTATGGTCGACTCAATTCGTAAATTCATTTAAATTGTTTAATCTATATTAATTTGGGTGATGTGACTCGGTCGAGTTGGTGGTTTACTCGATTGAGTGAAAGAATTTATCCCCGGAATTTTCCCAAATAATATTTCTACCCCACACTTGCATTTTCCTAATCTAGAAAGCAATAAAGTGCGGAAAAATAAATGCGGAAAAATAAATACTTACAGGCCTAGATTAACGTCCTGGCAAGGACGTAGCCGTGTCTTCATATAAAGAAACACACTCGAGAAGTCCTTTGCTAGGATCCCTTCTCGAGAGGATATGCTCCACTTCTTAGTCATCCGACCTCATAGAGATCGAGTTGCTCTACTAGATAGCATTGGTCTCCAGCATGATAAATCTTCAATCTATGTCCGTTGACCTTAAATGTGTTTCCTTCCTTGTTTAATAATTCCACGTGTCCGTCGTCAAAAACTTTAGATATCTTGAATGGGCCGGACCACTTGGAACGTAATTTTCCCGGAAATAATCTCAACCTTGTGTTGTAGAGTAGCACTTCGTCTCCTACTGTGAATCTCTTCTCAATAATTTTCTTATCGTGCCACCTTTTTGTTTTCTCTTTGTAGACTTTCATCTTTCATATGCGTTTAGGCGTATTTCCTCGAGTTCATGTAGTTGAAGAATACGGTCTTCCCCTGCAGCTCTAGAATCGAAATTCATCTTCTTGATAGCCCACATGGCTTTGTACTCGATCTCTACCGGCAAGTGACATGCTTTTCCGAAAATAAGTTTGTATGGAGACATACCGATAGGGGTCCTGTAGGCTGTCCTATAAGCCCATAGTGCGTCATCTAGCTTCGACGCCCATTCCTTCCTTGCACCTGAAATAGTCTTTTCTAAAATAGCTTTGATCTCTCTATTCAAAACTTCTACTTGACCACTGGTTTGGGGGTGGTAAGGTGTCGAAATCTTGTGATATACTCCATGTTTTCGAAGCATCTTCTCGAGTTGTTTCTCCTTAAAGTGCGTTCCATTGTCACTAATGATAGTTCGAGGTACACCATATCTTGGGAAAATGATCTTCTTAAATAGTTTCTTTACGGACTTGGCATCGCATGTGGGTGTGGCTATGGCTTCTATCCACTTAGACACATAGTCAACCGCTACTAGAATGTACTTGTTTCCGTAAGATGAAGGAAAAGGTCCCATGAAGTCAATTCCCCATACATCAAAAATTTCTACTTCGAGTATACCCTTCTGAGGCATCTAATCTCTCCTTGAGATATTTCCTGATCTTTGGCAAGCGTCGCACGATTGAACATACTTATGAGCATCTTTAAAAATAGTTGGCCAATAGAATCCCGACTGCAATACTCGAGCGGCTGTTTTGGATGTGGATCCGTGTCCTCCCGAGAATGAAGAATGACTTTCGCGTAAGATTCTATGTTGATCTTTTTCTGCTACACACGTACGATATATGCCATCGACTCCTAACTTATAAAGATAAGGTTCGTCCCAATAGTATCGAGTAGCGTCTCGGAGAAATTTCTTCTTTTGTGCATACGTGATCTCCGGTGGTAGTGTTCACAAACAAGATAGTTCACAAAATCTGCGTACCAAGGGTCTTTGTCTTGAGCTGAGTCTATGGAGAGCAAGTATTCTCCTATGAATGAATCTTTGATAGGGTTTCCATTTCCTTTATCCTCTAAGGTAGTCTCGAGTCTAGATAGATGGTCGGCTACTACGTTCTCGACTCCTTTCTTGTCTCTGATCTCTATGTCGAACTCTTGCAATAAAAGGATCCATCTAATAAGTCTTGGTTTCGCCCTTTTTGTTCATCAAATATTTGAGTGCTGCGTGATCCGAGTAAACAATGGTCTTTGATCCAACGAGGTATTGTCTGAGTTTTTTGAACGCATAAACTACCGCTAACATCTCCTTCTCGGTTGTGGTGTAGTTTTCTTGGGTTGCATCGAGTGCCTTGCTCGTGTATTGAATGACATGAAGACGTTTATCAACTCTCTGTCCGAGGCATGCTCCAATTGCTCCGTCGCTTGCATCACACATTAGTTCGAACGGTAAATCCCAATTTGGTGCTCGAACGATCGGGGTAGTTGTGAGTAACTTCTTTAACGTCTCGAACGCTTCATGACATTTATCATCGAACACAAACTTAACATTGTTAGCAAAAATGACTCGGTCGAGTACTCGGTTTCATCCATGAGATTCGACGTATTTTCATCTTTCTTTCCTTCACTTTCAAGAATTGTTAGCGCGGAAATATTAACTATATCACTATTTGAAACATTAGCATTAAACAAATCACAACCCAAAGAACAAGTAGGTGCTTTCATCATTTTAGAAAGATAAAATTTTACCTTGTCCTCACCTAGGTCCAACTCGATTGAACCATCGCCACAATTCATCAATGCCTTGACTGTGTTTAAAAATGGTCTTCCCATAATAACAGGAATTTCGGCATAAGGGTTATCATCCATTTCTAACACATAAAAATCCAAAGGAACATAGAATTCTACAATTTTAACAGGCATATCTTCTAACACACCAATTGGTACTCGTTTAGACCTATCAGCTAGTCTAAGAATTAAAGTGGTGCTAGAAAGTTCTCCTATTCCTAATTTTTTATATAAGATAAATGGCATTATGGAAACTCCTGCTCCTAGATCACATAAGGCATCATCAATATTTATATCTCCAACGGCGATTGGTATAGTGAATGAACCATAATCTTTTTGTTTCTTAGGCATCTTACGTTGGATTACGGTGCTAGAATTAGGTCCTAAGGCAACATGGTCTATATCACATAATTCACGACGATGAGTTATAATATCTTTCAAGATGGTAGAGTGATGCTAAGCTTTCCGAGAATTTCAGCAAACTTCTTGAATGCGACTGTTTCTTTTACCTTCTTTTGTCTGTTTGGGAATGGAAGTGGTGGAACGTAAGGTGGTGGTGCTACGTAAGGCGGCTCACTTTCCTTGTGTGGCTTCCTCTTCCTGCTCGGGCTGCTGAGTGTTACTCGGTTCATCTTGCTCGGCTGAATTTGTTAGTGCTTTCTTTGGCCTTGGTCCTTCAAGCTCCTTACCACTCTTCAAAGTGATAGCGCTTACGTCGGTTGAGTTTATTTCGGGTTGAGAAGAAGTTTTCCGGAATTCCTTGAATGCGTTGAAGCGAGTTGCGCAAACTGTGTCTCAAGCATCTTCTGTTCGGCTTCCCTTGTTTGAGTTCCGCGAAGATATTCTGAATGTCTTGCTCTGTTGTGCTTGAGTAGCTATCATTTGAGTCATAGTTGCGCTAAGGTAGGTTCCTCGGATTTCTTGTCTTCCTTCCTTTGGTTGAAAGTTTGATTTGTGCTCGGGCCATGGTTTTGACTCGAGGCTTGGTTGCTCGGGTAGTCTCCTCTAGCTTGGTCTCGGGGTAGTATTGAGACTTACCTGTTAGGTTATTGTACCCTTGAGTAGGGTATGTGGTTTCGAATCTGAGTAGAATCTAGTCTGCCTTTGTTGAGGGGGTACGTAGGATCCTTGTCCTCGAGCTATGTAGCTAACGTCTTCTCCTCCTTTAGGGCCATAAACTTCTTCAGTGTGCTCGCTAACCTCGTAGACGTTCGATTGTGTTTTCTTCTTATCTAAGTTAAGGTTAGAAAGGGCTTGCACTAAAGAGTTAACGGTTTTTGAAAGGTTATTAAAGTCGGCTTTCGTGACTGAATTCGTACTCGGCTCAAGTTCCTCCTTCTTTAGATGGTTTCGGTCTCCACCCCATTGATGGCTGTTCCATGCGAGTTTCTCTATAACCTTGAATCCTTCGCTCGCGGGTAGTCCCATGATGCTTCCTCCGCTTCCTTGATCCATGCGTAATCGGCTATTCTGTCCATTCCATCGTAGAACATCGACAACAATTCCCATTTGTTATATCCATGATGAGGACATTCGCGTTGAAGTCCTTTGAATCGTTCGTACGCTTCATAAAAAGATTCATTGTTGCCTTGCACAAATTTGTTAATTCTATCCCTAATACGTTTTACCTTTGCAGGGGGAAATATTGGTTTACGAAAGCTTGGGCTAAGGCGTCCCATGTCTTGAATGTGTTTGGCTCGTGTCCTTGAAGCCAATCTTTCGCTCCATCGGTTAAAGAAAATGGAAATAGCTTCATGTAAACTATTTCTCGAGGTACTCCTGCAAATTTATACGTACGGCATAGTTCAGTAAAATTATTAAGATGAACGTGAGGGTTACCGTATCCGTCGAATGATTCACTCTTGATCATTTGGATGAGTCCTCCTCGAAGTTCAAATCGTATCCTTCTTCATTGGGAATGCGAATGGGAGAATCATAACTTCCAATGGTTGGAGTTATGTAATACTCGGCTGGTTGCTCGACCTCAGCCCCTGCTCGAGCTGCTCCTTGCGTTTGAGTTTGATTTTCCATATTTGGTCGAGTGAGTTGATTTGTTCTCGGTTTCTTCGGTATTGTCCAAGGGAAATTCCACGAATTTGAGGTTAAAGGTCTAGAAGATCTCGAAGAGCTAGAACTTGAATTTGTGACGTCCACTTGCACCTTTTTCTTCGCTTTAGAGTTTGATTGCATTCACCTACAAAAAGATGAATTTTAGTAATAGCTAGAAAAATAAGCAAATGAAAGTTTTTATTACTACTATTTTTTTATATATTTTTTTATTTATTTAGGATTTCGAGTGACTCGAAATCTAGAACTAAAAATTAAACTAGTGAAAGATTTTAAAAACTAAAAACTAAACACCGTTCCCCGGCAACGGCGCCATTTTGACGTGATGCGGCATTAGGTGATAAATATTCGGACACGCAACTCAAAAGAATTTATAGAACTAGGGGTGACCTAGTGTCGAACCCAAGGGAACAGTGGAGTCAAGTTATATTTCAAACTCGATTACTAGTTTCCAATTCCTTAAACTCGATTACTAGCTTTCAAAATAGTTCTAAAGTATTTTATTTATTTCAAAGGCAATATTATTTATTCAAAAGGCAATATTTAAAGAAAAGGTTTGTTATCAAATATCAAGGACTATGACAAGGATTTGTTATCAAATATTAAAAACTATGACAAGGATGAGAATCCTCCACTAATACTTATGGTTTCACTCGAACAAGATATAGATTATAGTTATGAATTTCCTTCTTGATGACAATTTAATATAGAACGTATAATTATATGATAATATAAATCCTCACTCCCGTGTTAGATTTATATTATAGAATTTAGACTGAGTAGCATTAGCGTACGAATCCTCACTCCCGTGTTAGATTCGCACGTAAACATCTACTCGACTAGCTTCATTCCTCCCGGTGTTTTCACTAATCTGTCCAAATACGCTTATTAATACATTCATGCACCAAATATACTCGCTGCTCCCGCTTTGCTAATATACTCGATCTAATGGTTGTATTGATTCCAAAATAGTCTAAGTTCACCTCCCGGTCCTTCTCTAGAAAATACTACACGACCTACTCTTCTAGATGTTTTGTCAAGACACCTAGACGTAGTGCTCGTGTATGATTCAACACACATAATAGTCATACAAGAATTGATTCATATAAATTAGATAATCATGTTCAAGTTATTCATAAGCACTAGGAATTCATCAAATCCCCATCATAAGGAAACTACTCACTCATCTCGAGTGATAATGCAAACATGTTCAAACGATTGTAAGTAAAACGATTGTAAATAAAATAAGAGTAAAGTTTAGAAATTCTCAGTGATTGATGATCCACGGTCGAGCTCCAAGCTGCTGCAATCTCCTCGTTATCTCGAGTACAAAATTAGGTTGAACAATCTTCTATAATTCAAACGGTCTTCGAGCTCTCTCGGCTCTTTCTTCTTCTTCTTCACTTGGTTTACTCGACTTCAATTAATCACTTTCTTCACTAGGGTTTTCGGCCCCCTAGGCAGCTCGGGCAGCAGCAGACGCTTTCTTTGAGTCTCTTGTGATGTTTATATAGATTAGATCAATGATAGAGTGTAGTTGTACGCTACTTTAAGTCCTTTACATTGCTCATATTCTAACATATTTCAGTATAAGATTACGCTTTTGGTGTAGTTTTGTATCTCAGGTCTAAAAGATGAGTTAGAACGAAAACGCAACAAGAAGGCTGATTTCCAGAACAAAAGACAGCAACTTGACAACAAGGACAGAAGACCACTAGCGCGCGAGCACTATGGCGCGCGAGTGTGGGTCGCGCAGAAGACAGCAAAACGGTGACGTCAGCAGAAAGCGAGATATTCGGGACGATGACGTCATCACGCGCTAAAGATATTTCTAAGTTCGGTTTTTGGAGATTTAATATTTCCTAAGCTGATTCTCAGAGATATAGATGATTTCCTACAGATATCCTTGCCTAATTATTCATGGAAACCCTAGGAGGCAAGGTTATAAATATAAAGCTTCATGGAAATCACACAGACGCGTACTTAGAGAGCTAAACACGCTGCAGACGGCTCAGAGCAGAACTCCGACGCGCGCAAGCTGTCACGCGAGCCTGACGACGCACCATACAGATTTGTCTTGTTATTTTAGCTGTCTTATAATTATTCTTGAGATGTATTCATTCAGCATGAGTAGCTAAACTCACTGAACTCGGTTTGGATTTTGATCTATGAATAATATGTTTTGAGGTCTTGTTCTTAATTTGCATGATTAAGTTTAGTATTATTATTCCGAACTCAATTGCATGATAATTAGGTTAGACAATTAAGCGAAGCCTTGCACCACAGACTTAGTTGTAGAATCTATTATCTATAGTTAAACTATCAGAAGTACGTGACTGTGAATGATAGGAGTAACACTAGAATAGGCAGTAGCTACCTTGACCGGATTCGTTATTGACTAGACTAGCGTTGAGTAATAATATCATACAGACTTTGACCGGAGAAATGTGTGTGTAGGTTATTAAGCTGTGACAGGACCTTAATCTACGTTGGACAATTATATGCAAATACCATTAGTTAGCAGACCGAGGATAAACATAGAATTCATAGTGAAGAATCTGAACGAGCTCATCTCTGCGCATAGTTATCTGCATCTTTTATACCTGCTTTCTGTGTGTGCGCCAGTTGTACTTGCGCAGGAAGTTTTTCTTTCTTTTAATTGTTCTCAACGCACAACCCCAAATTCTTTAGTTTGTAGTTGAAAAGAGAACTTCCACCGTTCCCTGTGGATTCGACCCCAGCTTGCCGATAACTATACTAGTAAGAGAGAGTCGGGACAAATTTGCAGCACTCAACGACGTGCTCCGTCAAATTTTTGGCGCCGTTGCCGGGGAGCGGCTAGAGAAGTTTTCTTTTCCTTTTTTCTTTTTGTTATTTACTTTTCGTTTTCTTAAACAAAAATCCAAAAAAAATAGTTACATTTAATTTAGCTGTTGTTTTTGTTTTGCATGGAAGATTTTGGTGAGAACAGTGTGATCGGCAGACGCATGGACAACACGCTAGAGGCGCCAGGGCGCAACGCCGATAACGTCTTTGCTCGCCTACACCTTCCGGAACTTGATGCACTCAGAAGAGAATTACGCAGAGACCTAGAGTTCAGAGGGGGTGCTGAATTGCCGAGACAGGACAACCAGCTGAACAATAATGTGGACGTACGCGCGCCACCACCTGTGGCGCGACGCACCATCAAAGAGATGTTGGCTCCTCAAGTCGTCAATCAGCCATGGTGCATCGTACTGCCCCCAGATGGTTCAGGGAAGTATCAACATGGTTTAGATGGACGCGCCACGCCCAGACAATACTAGCGCGCCAGTTGATACACACGTTACTAATGACGCAGCAGAGTTGAGTACAAAAATAGTTGTTGCACCAGTCTTTACACGCATCAACCTAGACGCACCAGAGAGGAATAAGGATGAAATCATGCTAGATGATTTCCAAGCCAGTCTAAGGCTGTGTTTAGCCCTAGAATTACCAGAGAAACTCGCTGATCCGGGAACCTTTACCATTCCGTGCTTCATTCGAGACACCCTGGTTAGCGAGTGCATGTTAGACTTGGGAGCCTCGGTTAATTTGCTACCATATTCACTATACTCTGCATCATCAATGGGACCTCTAGAACCGACAGATATTGCTCTGTTACTTGCGGATAACTCACGGACCGAAGCAAAGGGGGAAATAGTAGATGTTTTGACTAATGTCGGCAACCTCAAGTTTCTAGCAGATTTTTATGTAGTCGACATGAACAAGCCGAATATTGAAACCCGAGAAACTGTGTTGCTTGGCCGACCATTCATGACAACCGCGCAAGTATGCATAGATGTCGGTAAAGGTATGGTGACACTACAAGATAAAAAGCGCATACTCAGATTAGATGTCATCAACAGAATCAGGTTGTCCGAGGAACCATTGGTAAATGATCGGGAAAACATGGCACCAAGACCGACGCATTCTGTGATGATGCACGCCAGCCAGAAGACTACGCCTTTGGCGCTCCAGAACAATATAAAGAATAAGCCTCCCGATAAGAAGGACAGAGACCGAAGCCGAGAGCAACACGACACTTGGGAACAGCATTGGAACGCAGATGCGGTGCGCAGGGTGATCATGCGGAACAGAGCAGCGCGACTCAAGGACGCGCGAGAGATAACCTGCGCGAGGACTGGCGCATCCGAAGGGCCTAATACGCGAAATTTCGCACTTTCTATCACTCTTCCCTCCGATCATATAAATTACGTTTTATCTACTTGTACTGACTCTCTTGAATTTTTGCCATACAGAAAAGATGATAATACGGAAGGAGGCAACAGTTCAAGTGTCGGGGAGGAGACCCGTGCGCTATAAGTGCACATTTGCGTCGAGCTAAAGACGTTAAACAAAAGCACTCGTCGGAAGGTACTCCGACAAAACTTAACTTAGTTTTTATTTTTTTTTATTTTCGTATTTTTATGTGTGCTTTGTTTTTTTACTTAGTTTTTTTAGGTTTAGTTTTAGTTTGGGCCCAAGTAGTTTTGGGCCATGCATGCATGTGGGCTTTTTGTACTATAAATATGTGATGTGGGGTAGATTTTGTGTCACATTTCATTTTTCACTTATCTCACTAAACACAAAAACCCAAAGCCACCAAGCCACCACCGCCGACGCCGCCACTGCCACCGCGTCGCCGCCGCCACCCGACCCAGAATTTCGTGAATTTCAACCAGAACGTAGATCTCAGTGCAGGTAACTACTGTCAAAATTTCAGTGATTTGGATAGTTTGGTATCAATTGTTCAGTAGAAGTTTAGATCCAGATCTGCACCGTGCACGCGCGTGACAGGACACGCGCGCCAGTTTAGTCAGTCCGTTTGTTTTTGCTTAGAACAATGTCTATTTGTGTGGATCAATCGGAGAAACTGGATTTCGAGATTAAGCACAGGCTGTACAGTAGGTGTGAAATTTTGCCTACGGTTTTTGTGGATGAGGAGTTCCTTCGTGAGATGGGGCTCTATGAAGAAGTGCATGCGCTTTGCTGCCGCTGGATGGGGATCATTTATGGAGCTATCCTCGGACACGGACGTGGAGGATACATTGGAGTTCCTCGCGTCGTATGAGGGTTTAGCTGATCGGATTCGGTACCGCCACAGGGGCGTGTACTATGAGGCCACGCCATCCCAGTTTGGCGCAGTCATGGGACTCGCGCGCATGCCTGGCGCAGAGGTAGATGAACACACGGACCAGGAAGCCTGGGACGACTGGACTGACGGCAGCAAGCCGTATGCCGGTGGGCGAAGCCTCGGACAGAACTACTGGATCCGAAGATGTTTTACATGCAGAGGCTCATCTCCCACTCCATCATCGGCCGCTATAATGGATCACAGCGGCCCGGACTACTCGATATGGAGATCCTCAAGGGTCTCTACTACGGAAAGAAGGTGCGCTACACGCGCTTGCTCACCAGCTACTGGGAATCGGTGAGCATGAAGGGCCCAATGCTTTGTGGAGGCTTGATCACGCACTTCCTGCGTGCGTTACATATGGAGCCGTGGCTAGATGATCACACAATTGTACGGGCAGAGTACCTGACGCGCCAGAAGATGCGCCTGTACAAAGGAATCAAGGTGCGCGCGGATGGAACCGCGTATTGGAGCTACAGGCGCGGACTAGAGAACATCAGGCTGCGCCAGAAGTAGTGGCGCAAGAGTCAGCAGCGCCGAGAAGGAGCAGGCGCCGATCAGAGCGTGCGCAAGCAGAGTCCAGCGCACTAGGTAGTGGCGAGTGCTGGGTGTTCAACGCCCAGCGTGTTATGGAATATGTGGCGCCACAGGGTGCCAACTTGGACATGACGCCACCCAGAGGATGGCATGCAGGTGACCCGATCCCGGAAGAGTATGCACTACAGGGTGAAGACCCAATCGAAGAACTCTCCCGGTCGTTTTCTACTTCATTTTAAATATTTTATGATCGGTGTAATGAACTATTCGGCGGATGATTTGTATTGCTGTTTAAAACACTTGTTTTATTCGGTGCTTTAATTTTTCGGTGTTTTAATTGACTCGGTGGGTGGCATATTACAATTGTGATTGGTGCAAAATGATTATATGTGCATGCATTACTATTGCCTTCTTTACTACTTGTGCATAACGTGAGGACACGTTTTTGTTTAAGTGTGGGGGGGTAGTAGTACACTTAGGAAGGAATTTTTTTCGTTTTTAGGATAAATTTTTCGTTTTTTTGTTTAAACAAACCAAACCGAACGCTGAACACATCTCAAGAGGTAATTGCGCGCAAGAAACATTGGCGTGCGCGACCTGTGTGCGCACTCGCGCACCTGAGGTATTTTGTGCTTATATGACATATTCTGATTTTTGATAATTTTTTCGAATTTTGTGTATCTCTTGAGTGGAATAACGAGGGATGTGGAGTTGATAGAAACGTCCTAGAGAAGCAGTCGATCGAACGAAGCTTGAGGATCGGTTGCATGGTTATGAGTATTCGTGGAGGTTGGTACTTCGCGGTCAAAGGAATAAGAGCAAGCTCAGTCACGCAGATGCCGAAGGCGAAACCCTACCAGCGTGACGAGACGGGAAAACAGACCGTCTTCGTGGAAGTTAGTTGCTCAGGAAGGGGCGCGCGGTTGCAAACGCGCGGTCTGACTTGCGCGCGACTGATCAGAAGCGAGAGCGGGGCGTGGTTCCATAGCTGCTATCCGAAGGCCATGATTGGAAAACGTTCTAGGGAAGAATAAGATCCGGACCAGAAAGAAGTATTCAATTCAAAGTTAAAGCTCAAAAGGCCGAAACAATGAAAAGAAGAAATTGCAACAAAGTTATCAATCTGTCCGAGAACAAACAGTAAGCGTCAAAGACGTAAGCTCAGAAACCCTAAGACGCGGATCAATCACGTACCAGAGAAAGCGAAACGAATAACCATGCAAGCGCAACTCAAGAAGAATTCGGTGACCGGTGCTTAAAAGGACTATCTCCCAATCATCCGAATTGATATGCATTCCACAAGAGAGGTAACACAAGGTTTGAATTAATACTTAAATCAGTTTGTGTTGTATAATCACAAGTGCGCAGGTTGTGAGGTGGCGCAGACATCTGGCGCAGTAAGTCCAACATTCACGCGTGCATTACACAAAAGGTAAGGAAGCCGACTTGTTCAGGGACGAACAAGAGTAAGTGTGGGGGATTTGATAGATGTAGTTGTACGCTACTTTAAGTCCTTTACATTGCTCATATTCTAACATATTTCAGTATAAGATTACGCTTTTGGTGTAGTTTTGTATCTCAGGTCTAAAAGATGAGTTAGAACGAAAACGCAACAAGAAGGCTGATTTCCAGAACAAAAGACAAACTTGACAACAAGGACAGAAGACCACTAGCGCGCGAGCACTATGGCGCGCGAGTGTGGGTCGCGCAGAAGACAGCAAAACGGTGACGTCAGCAGAAGCGAGATATTCGGAGATGACGTCATCACGCGCTAAAGATATTTCTAAGTTCGTTTTTGGAGATTTAATATTTCCTAAGCTGATTCTTAGAGATATAGATGATTTCCTACAGATATCCTTGCCTAAATATTCGTGGAAACCCTAGGAGGCAAGGTATAAATATAAAGCTTCATGGAATCACACAGACGCGTACTTAGGAGCTGAACACGCCGCAGACGGCTCAGAGCAGAACTCCGACGCGCGCAAGCTGTCACGCGAGCCTGACGACGCACCATACAGATTTGTCTTGTTATTTTAGTTGTCTTATAATTATTCTTGAGATGTATTCATTCAGCATGAGTAGCTAAACTCACTGAACTCGGTTTGGATTTTGATCTATGAATAATATGTTTTGAGGTCTTGTTCTTAATTTGCATGATTAAGTTTAGTATTATTATTCCGAACTCAATTGCATGATAATTAGGTTAGACAATTAAGCGAAGCCTTGCACCGCAGACTTAGTTGTAGAATCTATTATCTATAGTTAAACTATCAGAAGTACGTGACTGTGAATGATAGGAGTAACACTAGAATAGGCAGTAGCTACCTTGACCGGATTCGTTATTGACTAGACTAGATTGAGTAATAATATCATACAGACTTTGACCGGAATGTATGTGTAGGTTATTAAGCTGTGACAGGACCTTAATCTACGTGGACAATTATATGTACCATTAGTGAACCGAGGATAAACATAGAATTCATAGTGAAGAATCTGAACCGAGCTCATCTCTGCATAGTTATGCATCTTTTATACTGCTTTCTGTGTGTGTGTGCGCCAGTTGTACTTGCGCAGCAGTTTTTCTTTCTTTTAATTGTTCTCACGCACAACCCCAATTCTTTAGTTTGTAGTTGAAAAGAGACTTCCACCGTTTCCTGTGGATTCGACCCCAGCTTGCCGATACTATACTAGTAAGGAGAGTCGGGACAAATTTGCAGCACTCAACGACGTGCTCGTCAATCAATCAAAGGGTCGAGTGAATGAAAGGTCTTCCTTAACTTCTAATCATAAATGGCCGAGTAAATGGGAAGTCTAGCTTATCCACTCATCTTAAATGATCGAGTAAGTGGAAGGTCTAGCTTATCTTCTTGTATTAAATCTTGTATTAAATGGTCGAGCGAATGAAGAGAATCCATACGAAGGGTCTTGGTCACGAGATAACTTGCTCGAGCAAGGTGTTCTCTTGGTCGAGTAACATGAGTCTTTGGCTGTTTTAGCTCGAATCAGGTACTTTAATACACTCGGTCTAAGAATTGCAGAAATGCTCCAAATTATGTCTGATTTAGGCCGAATTCACGTGCTTTTCCTCATATTTTCATTTGTGCTCCTTCGTAAGGCTGGAATCGTGCTTTTGACCTGAAACATCAATCAAAGTATTAAAAGTAATATATTTTACGTTATAATCATAGAAAATAAGCATAAAAGTAAGGGCTTAAAATAGACATTTCTAACACTGATCAGCGGCTCAATGAAGTTGAAAGTTCGTCTTTGAAGTGAATAATGAGTTATGAGTCTTAATAATTAATGAAGTTATTAATCATACAATCGACTCATTTATCATGTTCGTGAAGGCTTTAAAGACGAACTTTAGAGTACACTAGCACTTTGCTTCAAAGTGAAGCAAACTTGAGTCGAACTTTCAATTGAATGTTTAATCGTTATGTAATGCTATAATACACTATTATAAGTGATAAAGAAATGATAGTCATACAGTCGACTCATTTACCATGTTCGTGAAGGCTTTAAAAACGAACTTTAGAGTACACTAGCACTTTGCTTCAAAGTTAAGCAAACTTGATTCGAACTTTCAAGTGAATGATTAATCATTGAGTTACGCTCTATTACACTATTAGAAGTGATAATGAAGTGATAAGTCATACAGTCGACTCTTTTATCATGTTCGTGAAGGCTTTAAAGACGAACTTTAGAGTACACTAGCACTTTGCTTCAAAGTGAAGCAAACTTGAGTCGAACTTTCAAGTGAATGTTTAATCATTGAGTTATGCTCTATTACACTATTAGATGTGATAATGAAGTGATTAGTCATACAATCGACTCATTTATCATGTTTGTAAAGGCTTTAAAGACGAACTTTAGAGAACACTAGAACTTTGCTTCAAAGTGAAGCACACTTGATTTGAACTTTCAAGTGAGTGTTCAATCGTCATGTAATGCTATAGTACACTATTAGAAGTGATAATGAAGTGATTAGTCATACAATCGATCATTTATCATGTTCGTGAAGGCTTTAAAGACGAACTTTAGAGTACACTAGCACTTTGCTTCAAAGTGAAGCAAACTTGATTCGAACTTTCAAGTGAATGTTTAATCGTTAAGTTATGCTCTATTACACTATTAGTAGTGATAATGAAGTGATAAGTCATACATTCGACTCATTTATCATGTTCGTGAAGGCTTTAAAGACGAACTTTAGAGTACACTAGCACTTTGCTTCAAAGTGAAGCAAACTTGATTCGAAGTTTCAAGTGAATGTTTAATCGTTATGTTATGCTATAATACACTATTAGAAGTGATAATGTAGTGATTAGTCATACAATTGACTCATTTATCATGTTCGTAAAAGCTTTAAAGACGAACTTTAGAGTACTCTATCACTTTGCTTCAAAAAGAAGAAAACTTGATTCGAACTTTCAAGTGAATGTTTAATCGTTATGTTATGCTCTAATACACTATTAGAAGTGATAATGAAGTGATTAGTCATACAATCGACTCGTTTATCATGTTCGTAAAAGCTCTAAACACGAACTTTAGAGTACACTATCACTTTGCTTCAAAGTGAAGCAAACTTGAGTCGAACTTTCAAGTGATTGTTTAATCATTGAGTTATGCTATATTAAACTATTAGAAGTGATAATGAAGTGATAAGTCATACAGTCGACTCATTTATCATGTTCGTAAAGGCTTTAAAGACGAACTTTAGAGTACACTAGCACTTTGCTTCAAAGTGAAGCAAACTTGAGTGGAACTTTCAAGTGAATTTTTAATCATTGAGTTATGCTATATTACACTATTGGACATGATAATGAAGTTATTATTCATGCAATCGACTCATTTATCAGGTTCGTGAAGGCTTTAAAGACGAACTTTAGAGTACACTAGCACTTTGCTTCAAAGTAAAGGAAACTTGAGTCGAACTTTCAAGTGAATGATTAATCGTTGAGATATGCTCTATTACACTATTAGAAGTGATAATGAAGTGATTAGTCATACAATCGACTCATTTATCATGTTCGTAAAGGTTTTAAAGACGAACTTTAGAGTACACTAGCACTTTGCTTCAAAGTGAAGCAAACTTGATTCGAACTTTCAAGTGAGTGTTCAATCGTTATGTAATGCTATATTACACTATAAGAAGTGATTATGAAGTGATTAGTCATACAATCGATCATTTATCATGTTCGTGAAGGCTTTAAAGACGAACATTAGAGCACACTAGCACTTTGCTTCAAAGTGAAGCAAACTAGATTCGAACTTTCAAGTGAATGTTTAATCGTTATGTTATGCTCTAATATACTATTAGAAGTGATAATGAATTGATTAGTCATACAATCAACTCATTTATATTGTTCGTAAGAGCTCTAAACACGAACTTTAGAGTACACTATCACTTTGCTTCAAAGTGAAGCAAACTTGAGTCGAACTTTCAAGTGATTGTTTAATCATTAAGTTATGCTATATTAAACTATTAGAAGTGATAATGAAGTGATAAGTGATACAATCGACTCATTTATCATGTTCGTAAAGGCTTTAAAGACGAACTTTAGAGTACACTAGCACTTTGCTTCAAAGTGAAGCAAACTTGAGTCGAACTTTCAAGTGAATTTTTAATCATTGAGTTATGCTATATTACACTATTAGAAGTGATAATGAAGTTATTAGTCATACAATCGACTCATTTATCATGTTCGTGAAGGCTTTAAAGACGAACTTTAGAGTACACTAGCACTTTGCTTCAAAGTGAAGGAAACTTGAGTCGAACTTTCAAGTGAATGATTTAATCTTTGAGTTATGATCTATTACTCTATTAGAAGTGATAATGAAGTGATTAGCCATACAATCGACTCATTTATCATGTTCGTGAAGGCTTTAAAGACGAACTTTAGAGTACACTAGCACTTTGCTTCAAAGTGAAGCAAACTTGAGTCGAACTTTCAAGTGAATGTTTAATCGTTGAGTTATGCTATATTACACTATTAGAAGTGATATTGAAATGATTAGTCATACAATCGATCATTTATCATGTTCCTAAAAGCTCTAAACACGAACTTTAGAGTACACTATCACTTTGCTTCAAAGTGAAGCAAACTTGAGTCGAACTTTCAAGTGAATGTTTAATCATTGAGTTATGCTCATTACACTATTAGAAGTGATAATGAAGTGATAAGTCATAAAATCGACTCATTTATCATGTTCGTGAAGGCTTTAAAGACGAACTTTAGAGTACACTAGCACTTTGCTTCAAAGTGAAGCAAACTTGAGTCGAACTTTCAAGTGAATGTTTAATAGTTGAGTTATGCTCTATTACACTATTAGAAGTGATAATGAAGTGATTAGTCATACAATCGACTCATTTATCATGTTCGTAAAGGCTTTAAAGACGAGCTTTAGAGTACACTAGCACTTTGCTTCAAAGTGAAGCACTGATAGAGTGCTTTTGTACGCTACTTTTAGTCCGCTACACTGCTTATATTCTAACATTTTTAGTATAAGATTACGCTTTTGGTGTAGTTTTGTATTACAAGCTGATTAGAAGAGTTAGAACAAAAACGCAACAAGTAGGCTGAATTTCAGAGCAAAAGACAACAACTTGACAACAAAGGACAAAAGACCACTAGCGCGCGAGTGAGGGTCGCGCATAAGACAGCAGAACAATGACGTCAGCAAACAGCGAGATATTCGGAACGATGACGTCATCACGCGCAAATAATATTTCTAAGTTTGGTTTTTGGAGATCAAGTCCTAAGTTGATTTTTAGAGATGCAGATGATTTCCTACAGATATCCTTGCCTAAATATTCGTGGAAACCCTAGGAGGCAAGACTATAAATACAGAACTTCATGGAGATCACAAGCATGCACGCAGAAGGGACCAAACGGCTCAGAGCAGAATTCCGACTTAGCCGTGCACGCGAGCTGTCACGCGAGCCTGACGACGCACCAAGCAGATTTGTCTTGTTATTTTAGTTGTTCTATAATTATTCTTGAGATGTATTCATTCAGTATGTGTAGCTAACTTACTGAATTCGGTTTGGATTTTGAATCTATGACTTATATGTTTTGAGGTCTTGTTCTAAATTGCTATGATGAAGTTTAGTATTATTATTCCGAACTAAATTGCATGATAATTAGGTTAGACAGTTAAGCGAAGCCTTGCACCGCAGACTTAGTTGTAGAATCTATTATCTATAGTTAAACTATCAGAAGTACGTGACTGTGAATGATAGGAGTGACACTAGAATAGGCAATAGCTACCTTGACCGGATTTGTTATTAACTAGACTAGGTTGAGTAATAATATCATACGGACTTTGACCGGAATGTATGTGTAGGTTATTAAGCTGTGACAGGACCTTAACCTACGTGAACAGTATATCATGTATCTCAAGTGACCGAGGATAAACATAGAAATTCATAGTGAAGAATCTGAACCGAGCTCATCTCTTGCATAGTTATTAACATCTTTCGTATTTGCTGTCTGATTGTGCGCCAGTTACACTTATGCAACAGTTTTCTTTTCCTTTACTTGTTTTTACTCACAACCCAACCTTAGTTTTAGTTGAAAGGAGAATTCTCACCGTTCCCTGTGGATTCGACCCCAGCTTACCAAGACTTTACAAGTAGGAGAGCCGGGACAAATTCGCAGCACTCAACGACGTGCTCGTCAAGCACACTTGATTCGAACTTTCAAGTGAGTGTTCAATCGTCATGTAATGCTATAGTACACTATTAGGAGTGATAATGAAGTGATTAGTCATACAATCGATCATTTAACATATTCGTGAAGGCTTTAAAGACGAACTTTAGAGTACACTAGCAATTTGCTTCAAAGTGAAGCAAACTTGATTCGAACTTTCGAGTGAATGTTTAATCGTTGAGTTATGCTATATTACACTATTAGAAGTGATAATGAAGTTATTAGTCATACAATCGATCATTTATCATGTTCGTGAAGGCTTTAAAGACGAACTTTAGAGTACACTAGCACTTTGCTTCAAAGTGAAGCAAACTTGAGTCAAACTTTCAAGTGAATGTTTAATTGTTGAGTTATGCTATATTACACTATTAGAAGTGATAATGAAGTGATAAGTCATACAGTCGACTCATTTATCATGTTCGTGAAGGCTTTAAAGACGAACTTTAGAGTACACGAGCACTTTGCTTCAAAGTGAAGCAAACTTGAGTCGAACTTTCAAGTGAATGTTTAATCGTTAAGTTATGCTATATACACTATTAGAAGTGATAATGAAGTGATTAGTCATACAATCGACTCATTTATCATGTTCGTAAAAGCTCTAAACATGAACTTTAGAGTACACTATCACTTTGCTTCAAAGTGAAGCAAACTTGAGTCGAACTTTCAAGTGAATGTTTAATCGTTTGAGTTATGCTCTATTACACTATTAGAAGTGATAATGAAGTGATAAGTCATACAGTCGACTCATTTATCATGTTCGTGAAGGCTTTAAAGACGAACTTTAGAGTACACTAGCACTTTGCTTCAAAGTGAAGCAAACTTGAGTCGAACTTTCAAGTGAATGTTTAATCGTTAGTTATGCTATAATTACACTATTAGAAGTGATAATGAAGTGATTAGTCATACAATCGACTCATTTATCATGTTCGTAAATGCTCTAAACACGAACTTTAGAGTACACTAGCACTTTGCTTCAAAGTGAAGCAAACTTGATTCGAACTTTCAAGTGAATGTTTAATCGTTATGTTATGCAATAATACACTATTAGAAGTGATAATGAAGTGATTAGTCATTCAATCGACTCATTTATCATGTTCGTAAAAGCTCTAAACACGAACTTTAGAGTAGACTAGCACTTTGCTTCAAAGTGAAGCAAACTTGTATCGAACTTTCAAGTGAATGATTAATCGTTATGTAATGCTATATTACACTAACACTATTAGAAGTGATAATGTATTGATTAGTCATACAGTCTACTCATTTATCATGTTCGTGAAGGCTTTAAAGACGAACTTTAGAGTACACTAGCACTTTGCTTCAAAGTGAAGCAAACTTGAGTCGAACTTTCAAGTGAATGTTTAATCATTTTCTTATGCTATATTAAAATATTAGAAGTGATAATGAAATGATAAGTCATACAGTCGACTCATTTATCATGTTCGTGAAAGCTTTAAAGACGAACTTTAGAGTACACGAGCACTTTGCTTCAAAGTGAAGCAAACTTGAGTCGAACTTTCAAGTGAATGTTTAATCGTTATGTAATGCTAATACACTATTATAAGTGATAATGAAATGATAGTCATACAGTCGACTCATTTACCATGTTCGTGAAGGCTTTAAAAACGAACTTTAGAGTACACTAGCACTTTGCTTCAAAGTAAGCAAACTTGAGTCGAACTTTCAAGTGAATGTTTAATTGTTGAGTTATGCTCTATTACACTATTAGAAGTGATAATGAAGTGATAAGTCATACAGTCGACTCATTTATCATGTTCGTGAAGGCTTTAAAGACGAACTTTAGAGTACACTAGCACTTTGCTTCAAAGTGAAGCAAACTTGAGTCGAACTTTCAAGTGAATGTTTAATCGTTATGTTATGCTATAAACACTATTATAAGTGATAATGAAGTGATTAGTCATACAATCGACTCATTTATCATGTTCGTAAAAGCTCTAAACACGAACTTTAGAGTACACTATCACTTTGCTTCAAAGTGAAGCAAACTTGATTCGAACTTTCAAGTGAATGTTTAATCGTTGAGTTATGCTATATTACACTATTAGAAGTGATAATGAAGTGATTAGTCATACAGTCGACTCATTTATCATGTTCGTAAAGGCTTTAAGACGAACTTTAGAGTACATTAGCACTTTGCTTCAAAGTAAGCAAACTTGATCGAACTTTCAATGAATGTTTAATCATTATGTTATGTTAGATTACACTATTAGAAGTGATAATGAAGTGATAGTCATACAGTCGACTCATTTATCATGTTCGTGAAGGTTTAAAGACGAACTTTAAGAGTACACTAGCATTTGCTTCAAAGTGAAGCAAACTTGAGTCGAACTTTCAAGTGAATGTTTAATCGTTTGTTATGCTATACTACACTATTAGAAGTGATATGAAGTGATAAGTCATACAGTCGACTCATTTATCATGTTCGTGAAGGCTTTAAAGATGAACTTTAGAGTACACTAGCACTTTGCTTCAAAGTGATGCAAACTTGAGTCAAACTTTCAAGTGAATATTTAATCATTGAGTTATATCTATTACACTATTAGAAGTGATAATGAAGTGAAGTCATACTGTTGACTCATTTATCATGTTCGTGAAGGCTTTAAAGACGAACTTTAGAGTTCACTAGCACATTGCTTCAAAGTGAAGCAAACTTGAGTCGAACTTTCAAGTGAATGTTTAATCATTGAGTTATGCTATATTACACTATTAGAAGTGATAATGAAGTTATAGTCATACAATCGACTCATTTATCATTTGTTAAGGCTTTAAAGACGAACTTTAGAGTACACTAGCACTTTCATTCAAGTGAAGCAAACTTGATTTGAACTTTCAAGTGAATGTTTAATCATTATGTATGCTATATTACACTATTAGAAGTGATAATGAAGTTATTAGTCATACAATCGATCATTTATCATGTTCATGAAGGCTTTAAAGACGAACTTTAGAGTACACTAGCACTTTGCTTCAAAGTGAAGCAAACTTGAGTCGAACTTTCAAGTGAATGTTTAATCATTGAGTTATGCTATATTACACTATTAGAAGTGATAATAGTGATTAGTCATACAATCGACTCATTTATCATGTTCGTAAAGGCTATAAAGACGAACTTTAGAGTACACCATCTTTTTGCTTCAAAGTGAAGCAAACTTGTATCGAACTTTCAAGTGAATGTTTAATCGTTATGTTATGCTATAATACACTATTAGAAGTGATAATGAAGTGATTAGTCATACAATCGACCTTTGACCAGCAACCCTAGAATTTTGATTTTTGAAGATCAAGTGCTACTTTGTTCAATTGAAGACTTAGGAGTGAAGATCAAGCATCAACCTCTACATTTCTACTCTAGTTTGCAATTTAATTTCATGTTTTCATACATTTCCATTGTTATTTCCTTCTTAGTTAGCATGAGTCTGAGTAGTGATTGGTTAGGGATCATATGGATCCCTAGGTTACATGCATGTATTTGGATGATGATTAATTTGTTATGCAATGAATTTTGATATGAATTTTGTGTATTGGCTACATCTATTAAATGTTGCACATTAAGTGTTTGTTAAAATGCTTAAGTGTAATTAATTAAACCTAATCAATGATATGTGCAATGAAAGTTGATATAGAGTTGATTAGTTAGCCTTGCATGAATAATCTACTTTGATCTTGACATGAAAGTGTAGGATTGAGTAGATGACTAGTTTACTTAATCTAGGTTATGGTAACTCTTCCAACATATTGAAAGATTGAGGAAGAGTCCATTACCTAAGGGAGAGCCAACATATTGAAAGATTGAGGCCTCCATTTAGATGAACCTCTTAGTCCTAACATGCAATGAAAGTTGACCTTAGGATTAATGTTCATAAATAAGCTAGTCTAATCATATTCTATTCATTAATTGTTGCATGATTGATTGTCATCACCTTATATGCTATAGCCTAGGGTCCATAGATCCTTAATCCTTTCAGTTTGCATATTAATCTTCCAAAAATATCACCATATCTTACCAAATCCCCCAAACCTTTTATTTTAGGCAAATCTTAAGTAGTATTAACTAGCTAGTTAATAAATTCTAACTCATCTCTAGGGATTCGATCCTAGGTCACCTAGGTTTATAAATTTTGTTTGCCGTGTTAGGACATTAAAACTTCCACTATAAAACACACGTCAGTTATCACTTATAATAGTGTAATAGAGCATATCTCAACGATTAATCATTCACTTGAAAGTTCGAATCAATTTTGCTTAACTTTGAAGCAAAGTGCTAGTGTACTCTAAAGTTCGTCTTTAAAGCCTTAACGAACATGATAAATGATCGATTGTATGACTAATAACTTCATTATCACTTCTAATAGTGTAATATAGCATAACTCAACGATTAACATTCACTTGAAAGTTCGACTCAAGTTTGCTTAACTTTGAAGCAAAGTGCTAGTGTACTCTAAAGTTCGTCTTTAAAGCCTTACGAACATGATAAATGAGTCGATTGTATGACTAATCACTTCATTATCACTTCTAATAGTGTAATATAGCATAACTCAACGATTAAACATTCACTTGAAAGTTCGACTCAAGTTTGCTTCACTTTGAAGCAAAGTGCTAGTGTACTCTAAAGTTCGTCTTTAAAGCCTTACGAACATGATAAATGAGTCGATTGTATGACTAATCACTTCATTATCACTTCTAATAGTGTAATATAGCATACATAACGATTAAACATTCACTTGAAAGTTCGACTCAAGTTTGCTTCACTTTGAAGCAAAGTGCTAGTGTACTCTAAAGTTCGTCTTTAAAGCCTTTACGAACATGATAAATGAGTCGATTGTATGACTAATCACTTCATTATCACTTCTAATAGTGTAATATAGCATAACTCAACGATTAAACATTCACTTGAAAGTTCGACTCAAGTTTGCTTCACTTTGAAGCAAAGTGCTAGTGTACTCTAAAGTTCGTCTTTAAAGCCTTCTACGAACATGATAAATGAGTCGATTGTATGACTAATCACTTCATTATCACTTCTAATAGTGTAATATAGCATAACTCAACGATTAAACATTCACTTGAAAGTTCGATCAAGTTTGCTTCACTTTGAAGCAAAGTGCTAGTGTACTCTAAAGTTCGTCTTTAAAGCCTTCACGAACATGATAAATGAGTCGATTGACTAATCACTTCATTATCACTTCTAATAGTGTAATATAGCATAACTAACGATTAAACATTCACTTGAAAGTTCGACTCAAGTTTGCTTCACTTTGAAGCAAAGTGCTAGTGTACTCTAAAGTTCGTCTTTAAAGCCTTTACGAACATGATAAATGAGTCGATTGTATGACTAATCACTTCATTATCACTTCTAATAGTGTAATATAGCATAACTCAACGATTAAACATTCACTTGAAAGTTCGACTCAAGTTTGCTTCACTTTGAAGCAAAGTGCTAGTGTACTCTAAAGTTCGTCTTTAAAGCCTTACGAACATGATAAATGAGTCGATTGTATGACTAATCACTTCATTATCACTTCTAATAGTGTAATATAGCATAACTCAACGATTAAACATTCACTTGAAAGTTCGACTCAAGTTTGCTTCACTTTGAAGCAAAGTGCTAGTGTACTCTAAAGTTCGTCTTTAAAGCCTTTACGAACATGATAAATGAGTCGATTGTATGACTAATCACTTCATTATCACTTCTAATAGTGTAATATAGCATAACTCAACGATTAAACATTCACTTGAAAGTTCGACTCAAGTTTGCTTCACTTTGAAGCAAAGTGCTAGTGTACTCTAAAGTTCGTCTTTAAAGCCTTCACGAACATGATAAATGAGTCGATTGTATGACTAATCACTTCATTATCACTTCTAATAGTGTAATATAGCATAACATAACGATTAAACATTCACTTGAAAGTTCGACTCAAGTTTGCTTCACTTTGAAGCAAAGTGCTAGTGTACTCTAAAGTTCGTCTTTAAAGCCTTACGAACATGATAAATGAGTCGATTGTATGACTAATCACTTCATTATCACTTCTAATAGTGTAATATAGCATAACTCAATGATTAAACATTCACTTGAAAGTTCGACTCAAGTTTGCTTCACTTTGAAGCAAAGTGCTAGTGTACTCTAAAGTTCGTCTTTAAAGCCTTCACGAACATGATAAATGAGTCGATTGTATGACTAATCACTTCATTATCACTTCTAATAGTGTAATATAGCATAACTCAACGATTAAACATTCACTTGAAAGTTCGACTCAAGTTTGCTTCACTTTGAAGCAAAGTGCTAGTGTACTCTAAAGTTCGTCTTTAAAGCCTTACGAACATGATAAATGAGTCGATTGTATGACTAATCACTTCATTATCTTCTAATAGTGTAATATAGCATAACTAACAATTAAACATTCACTTGAAAGTTCGACTCAAGTTTGCTTCACTTTGAAGCAAAGTGCTAGTGTACTCTAAAGTTCGTCTTTAAAGCCTTTACGAACATGATAAATGAGTCGATTGTATGACTAATCACTTCATTATCACTTCTAATAGTGTAATATAGCATAACTCAACGATTAAACATTCACTTGAAAGTTCGACTCAAGTTTGCTTCACTTTGAAGCAAAGTGCTAGTGTACTCTAAAGTTCGTCTTTAAAGCCTTCACGAACATGATAAATGAGTCGATTGTATGACTAATCACTTCATTATCACTTCTAATAGTGTAATATAGCATAACTCAATGATTAAACATTCACTTGAAAGTTCGATCAAGTTTGCTTCACTTTGAAGCAAAGTGCTAGTGTACTCTAAAGTTCGTCTTTAAAGCCTTACGAACATGATAAATGAGTCGATTGTATGACTAATCACTTCATTATCACTTCTAATAGTGTAATATAGCATAACTCAACGATTAAACATTCACTTGAAAGTTCGATCAAGTTTGCTTCACTTTGAAGCAAAGTGCTAGTGTACTCTAAAGTTCGTCTTTAAAGCCTTCACGAACATGATAAATGAGTCGATTGTATGACTAATCACTTCATTATCACTTCTAATAGTGTAATATAGCATAACTAACAAAACATTCACTTGAAAGTTCGACTCAAGTTTGCTTCACTTTGAAGCAAAGTGCTAGTGTACTCTAAAGTTCGTCTTTAAAGCCCACGAACATGATAAATGAGTCGATTGTATGACTATATCACTTCATTATCACTTCTAATAGTGTAATATAGACATAACTCAATGATTAAACATTCACTTGAAAGTTCGACTCAAGTTTGCTTCACTTTGAAGCAAAGTGCTAGTGTACTCTAAAGTTCGTCTTTAAAGCCTTACGAACATGATAAATGAGTCGATTGTATGACTAATCACTTCATTATCACTTCTAATAGTGTAATATAGCATAACTCAATGATTAAACATTCACTTGAAAGTTCGACTCAAGTTTGCTTCACTTTGAAGCAAAGTGCTAGTGTACTCTAAAGTTCGTCTTTAAAGCCTTTACGAACATGATAAATGAGTCGATTGTATGACTAATCACTTCATTATCACTTCTAATAGTGTAATATAGCATAACTCAACGATTAAACATTCACTTGAAAGTTCGACTCAAGTTTGCTTCACTTTGAAGCAAAGTGCTAGTGTACTCTAAAGTTCGTCTTTAAAGCCTTACGAACATGATAAATGAGTCGATTGTATGACTAATCACTTCATTATCACTTCTAATAGTGTAATATAGCATAACTCAACGATTAAACATTCACTTGAAAGTTCGACTCAAGTTTGCTTCACTTTGAAGCAAAGTGCTAGTGTACTCTAAAGTTCGTCTTTAAAGCCTTACGAACATGATAAATGAGTCGATTGTATGACTAATCACTTCATTATCACTTCTAATAGTGTAATATAGCATAACACAACGATTAAACATTCACTTGAAAGTTCGACTCAAGTTTGCTTCACTTTGAAGCAAAGTGCTAGTGTACTCTAAAGTTCGTCTTTAAAGCCTTTACGAACATGATAAATGAGTCGATTGTATGACTAATAACTTCATTATCACTTCTAATAGTGTAATATAGCATAACTAACGATTAAACATTCACTTGAAAGTTCGACTCAAGTTTGCTTCACTTTGAAGCAAAGTGCTAGTGTACTCTAAAGTTCGTCTTTAAAGCCTTTACGAACATGATAAATGAGTCGATTGTATGACTAATCACTTCATTATCACTTCTAATAGTGTAATATAGCATAATCAACGATTAAA